>ML776705.1:879037-898844 GCA_009831015.1 Picea engelmannii | reverse complement strand
AAGTGTGTGAAAGAAGAAGAAGGGTGGCGCATCTCTTAGAGGAGGATTTTCTGTATTGGTTGAGTTATCTCTTGAACTCTTGATAAGCTATTTATGATAAGGAAGTTTTTGCTGGGTTTTCTTCCCCTAGAGGGTTTCCCAGGCTAAATGCTGTGTCTATTGTGGATGTGTATTTCTCAGTGATCTTGTTTATTTTATGCTCTTATCTTATGAAATGCAAAGAACTATAATATCAGCATAAAACATTAACACTTCCACATGGACGTTGGCCTTTGAAAGCTTAGGACATCACCTTCATGACCCTGGATGTCATCCAAAGCTAGGGTTTACATTTTGGAGGCAGTTGTGAGCTAGGTGGCACGTGTGGGCATCATCTAGGGCCTTTGGAGGCCAAGCGTTCTGCATCCTGAGCCCAACGTTCCACCTTAGGGCCTCAATGTCACCATAGAAGGGCATGACATCACCCTTGAAGATGTTTTTAGATGTTAATTAATTTTATTTATGTCAAAATTGGATTTAATGTAAATTGGCCAGGTCGGCCTTTTATTTGACCTAAAATTAATTAAAGGCCAAAGTTTTGTATAAATAGAGATAAAGTACTCTGATTTTATCATCATAACTCATCATACAACAAGTGTGGACTGAAATTTTCGCCCTCTTTAAGGGCTATTGGCTGAAATAACTGGTGCGCATCTTCTTGGAGAGGCTTTTTTATGGTGTATCTTGGCTATTTTTCATGGTGGAAGATCTTCAACTAGGGTTTGGCTTGATTATTCTTGGTGAAGTAGAAAATCTGCAATTTGTTCATGTAATAAATGCTCGTGGTAAATTTTACTTATTTCATGTCAAAGATTATGAAATTGCTTGCTTAAACCGTAGGAGAGAAACATAAGGTGCTTCTTTCTCTCTCTAGCTTTTCTACTTGTTTAAATTTCCCAAGCACACCTTGTTTAGAAGTGACTATTAGAGCCCTAAAGTGCTAGCACTCTAGTAGCTTCATTCTAATTGCTTTTTGCATAATATATTTTCAATAATCTAAGGAAGGAAGGTTCAGTAGGGCCTAAAAGTGCTTACTCTCTAGTGAATTTGTCTTCAAGATTTGGATGTTTGAGGCCTTGAAGTGCCAGTACCTCTTGCATCCACCTCTTTTCCTTTGGCAAGTATTATTATTGCTATTTTCTCCAAGTTGTGCTGTTGTTGTTGTTGACTCCATAAGCCCAAAAAGACACTTGTCCACTTGCTTTAGTGAATGATTGATCAAACAAACACTCAAAGTCTCTTCCTTGAAGCTCTTGCTAGCTTCTACTAACTCTAAACTAGACTAATTCACTAGTTAACTTGCTGCTGTTGCAAATCACTGCTACAGCCATACTAATCCATACTAATTTGCTGCATACACCTACATAACTCACATCTAACTCACTCAGAAATTGCATGTGATAATTGCTAAACAATCTACTTGATAAATGCTAAGTTTTCATAGTATTTTCTTGCATTTCTGAGCACTATTTTTTGTGGCTGTTACATAACATTTATCGCTGTTGTAAACTGGTAAATTGCTGCAATTTTATATCAGCCAGCTTATATTTCAAAGGTTCATTGTCTTATTGAAGCACTAACATCATTTTGTACTTGAAAACTGCCATATTTTGCTTTGTTGTCTTGTTCTATGCAGGTACACTTCATCTTTACTTTTGCTTCATCTTTTAAAGACATAAAAAACCTTTTGACTTGAGTGACCAGTGAGAGAGGGGTATTCTTGCATTTTTGTCTTAGTTCATCAACCCTTTAGGTCACTACGGACATCTCCCTTGGGGTAATTTTAACATACTCCTAAACAGAAAGGGGTTTCCTATTAAGGTGACAGTGATAGGTCACCCCCTTGTTACGCCAATCTTGCCTCACTTGCCTTGGGCTTTGGGCAAGTACAGATTGTGCGATAACAAGAATGACAGAGGTCCTCTACTTGGGGCACATTATTGGAGCAAAAGGGGTACATGTTCATTAAGAGAAGATTCAGGGCATCATTAATTGGTCCACACCCAAAACATTTACAGAACTCAAGAGCTTTCTCGACATCTTCAACTATTATAGGAAGTTTGTCAGAAGGTTCTCCCAACTTTGTGCACCCCTAACTGATTTGATCAGGAAGGGAGCATTTGAGTGGAGTGATGAGGTTCAATCAACATTTGATAAAATGAAAAAGGTGATGAGTACTTGTCCTGTGTTATCTTTATCTTTACCTGGTGAAGGTGTTGGAGTTGTGCTCATGTAGAATAGGCATCCTATTGCCTATGAGAGCCGCAAATTGAGGGGTCTTGAGCTACTATACACCATTTATGATAAATAAATGCTAGCCATAATGCATGCCCTGGCCAAATTCGAACAATATCTAGTTGGAGCAAAATTTGTGGTTAGAACAGACCATAACAACCTCAAGTACTTCCTTGCGCAGAAGGACCTTAATTAAAGGCAACAAAAATGGGTAAGCAAGATCCAAGCACACAACTTTGATATAGAATATGTCAAGAGAAAGAACAATATTGTAGCAGATGCCTTGTCCAAAAGGCCCTTAACATACTCCATGTCAGAGATATCAGTTGATTGGAAGTCTCATCTATTTGTGGAATACTCAAAGAACAAATTTGCATGTGAGTTGATGGATGGACAAATACACGATGACAGGTATAGGATAATTGATGACATTATTTACTACAAAGGGAGGATCTATCTAGTTCCAGAGTCCTCATGCAAAAAAAGGGTGCTTCAAGCATTCCATGACTCCTCATTAGTAGGGCATCAGGGGTTTCTTAAAGCTTATAGACAGATAAGAGAAAGGTTTGCTTGGAAGGGACTAAAAGGGGATCTTATGCGCCATATCAAAGAGTGTATCATTTCCCAACAGAACAAAGATGAGCACACTCACCCTGCAGGCCTATTACAACCTCTCCCTATTCCAGAGCACAAGTGGAGAGTGTGTCTATGGATTTCATTACAGGTCTCCCCAAGACCTACGGGAAGGATTGCATATTTGTGGTGGTTGATCGCTTGACTAAATTTGCTCACTTCTTTACCATCTCCATGAACTTCAACGCATCTCAGGTGGCAGATCTATTTTTCAGGGAAGTCTTAAGGTTGCATGGGATGCCCAAGACGATTGTGAGTGATAGGGACAACATGTTTATGAGCATCTTTTGGCAGGAACTGTTTCAGCTAGTGGGTACTGAGTTAACTCCCAACACTAGCTATCATCCACAAACAGATGGGCAAATTGAGATTGTGAACAAGTGGGTGGAAGAGTATCTCTGCAATTATGTATTTGGGCAGCAAAAGGCATGGGTCAAGTGGCTTTATCTAGGAGAATACTGCTACAACACTACTCACCACATGTCTATTGGTGTGTCTCCCTTCAAAGCTTTATACAGTTATGATCCCCTTACATTTGTTGAGATTGTGTTTGGAGATAACAGAGCACCCATAGCTAAAGAATGGATATAGGAAAGTTAGGACATTCTCAAGGAATACTTGGTCAAATGGAAAAATTTGCCTATAGAAGACGCCACTAGTTCAGGATTGCTTGTGGGCAAGCAATTTCCAATAGGGGAGACAATAATGTTCCCCTCCCCTTGACAAGAACAAATGAGGACTAAGTAGTCTAGTCACCCCTCTAGACTATAGTCCAATGGGTAAAAAGGAGTTAGGAGGCGCTAAAGGTCACTTAAGGACTTAATGTTATTTTTTTAAAGTGACTTTTATGAAGAAAAGAAAAAGGTTATTTGACTTAAGGAGAAAATGGAACATCAACCTTAACAAAAGTAATAAAGCAACTCAACTGAGAATTAGAAATGGAGGTGTAAAAGGGAGAGGAGGGTGCCTCACTCCTCATTCATGCTATTCTTCTATTGATATCACTTGAGCTATGCAACGTACGTTTTGAGGGTTTTGAGTACAAAAACCCTAGAGACCAACAAGGAGGTGAAATATCCGTCTGTTCTTGGTCCAATCTTGGCCAAGGAGGTGAAAGATTCCTCCCTCACCATTCTATTCAATCCAGATTCAATTCATGAGTTATTTGTGCAAGCAGGGCGCAATTTGAAGGGTTTTTCCAGTAGGTTGGGCGCACCAGTTGAGGAGAAAGTATTCTATTTGCTTTGAGGCGGCTAGATCTACAAGAGAATACACTTCAAGAGTGGTTGCTATCTCCATAACGCCCCTTTGCATCAATTGTTGGAGGGTTTACTTCTGCATGTCCATTTTATTCTTCAGTGGGGCATATTTGTTGAAGGACACATCATTCCTTGAGGAAGAAGTGAGTTGGAAGGTTTGATTAAGGGGTTTGGCTCCAAACTTGCTTCATATGTTATCTACAGCTCTTGATCTACACTTTGGCAGTATTTTTATAATTTTTGGTGGTCATCTTCAAGGAGGCCGAAATCTCTAGCTTTTCTAGCCAATGGGGGATGCATCAGCATCAGATCTGAAGATTATGGCTCTCCAGGGAAAGAAATTGATCTTGTATCTATCTTCATTTCATTGTGGGGGATCTTGGAGGCCCTAATTCTCTATATTATTGTATTTGAAGGGCGCATGCAACCTAGGCTTCTTTATCTTTCTCTATTGTACCAGATCTGCAGATCTATGTGTGGAAGATCAACTTATTATACTAAATAAAGGTCAGATTTGAAGCTTTTCTGAAATATTTTGTTGTGTGTTTCTTATATCTTGTGATCTAAATCATTATTGTCTTCTATATGCTATAAACCACTCATAAAACACCCAAAGCGTAACTTACTGAAGTAAAAACCTGCAAAAACAAACAAACAAGATTAGAAAATCACCTAAGTTTCCTAGCGAATCTGCTTGGGAACATTACAGATGGTGTGAGCAAATTCTTAACTAGCTGAGAGGGATCTTGAGGCCGTGTAGCCAATGGTGTCGAATGTATTTTAGATGAACAATGTGACCATCCCGCATTCACATGAAATATTTATATTACATAATAAAAGGCCATCTTGGGGCCAAGAGTCTAAGGGGGAAGACCTAGGTGCTTTGAATATACACTTAATGGATGTATACCTAACTATTATGTTGATCTCTCCTTTGGCTGGGAGGAGATAATTGGGGGCATCAAAAGAGTATCCAAAAGGAGGGAGGCACTATAGAAATGTAAATGGATTGGAGAAATGAAGTGGCTTCTAAGAACCAACTGCATCTATGTTTGAAAAGGCAAATTTCCTTGGAATAGCAACAAGTGAGATAGGGATATCTATCTTCGCTAGAAGCAAAGTCCCCTAGAGTATAGATCTTTTGGAGGAAGAAAATGATTTCAAAAATGTTTTCCAGTTGTAAAGGATGAGGCCCAAACTCATCTTGGACAATGGCCTTGGGGATCGTCTGTTTGCCATTGATCATACGTTGGAGCATGATACACGACACCCTATCAACATGCACCCAATCAACAAAGGATAGATATATGCCCCAAACCATGATACCATAAAGAAATTTGGTTTGATGATGATGTCAAAAAGGCACATCTTCATAGGGATATCCTACAAATGAAAATGAAAACATTGGTGCTTGAGCAAGGCCAAGGAAGCAACCCCTTGCAGAGTTGGGGTTGGAAAGTAGGCTTCATGGTGAATTGAGGGCTTGTGAACTGGACCCCCAAATATGTGTAGGTTGTGGTAACCTCTAGTTTGCCCCTATGGTAAAGGAAGTGAAAGTTCTCTAGAGATTTCTTGGAGGTCTTGAAAATCATGACTTTAGTTTTGCCAACCATTTGTTTAAGATCACACAAGCTAGTGAGAGCATCCAACTACCTTTGGAGGCCCTTGGGGGAGGAAGACAAAAGGACCACGCCATTCACAAACAAGAGTATGACAATCAAGACATGGTGCAGGATGCAACCATCATTTGTGTGAGTCTTCCCCCCTAAGAAACTTCTCTAGCTATTCAGTGTACACCACAAACAATGTGGGAGTTAGTGGTCAACCTTATTTGACCCTAGTTGCATTCCTAATGAAGTCAAAGAAGCCCTATCATGTGCAGAGCCATCATACAACTATCTCATAGATAAGATAAGATAATTGTATTAATGTCCAACAAATGACCACTAAAGTAGGTCAATGGCACTGCTAGATACAATGATGTCAGTACAAAGTGGGAGCGCCGAAACGACTCCTATAAAAACCAAGAAAAATAAAGTAAAGTATAGATCATAGCTGAAGCTTGAAAAACCAAACTTTGAAAGAAAACAATCGCTCTAGGATAAGATGTGCAATAGTAATGGATCCAGGATCTGAAATACAAATAATGATACAAGCATGTCATGATCCAGATCCGCTAGATCTATCTCTCCTAACATTTGAGGTTGAATGGAGAAAGCTCAAGATAGAAGGTTGTCTGGGGGAAGAATTGGAGGAGGATCTAGATGGCACACTACGCTGCTACCTAGAAGAGGTTGCTAGTTCCAAGGGATTGGATGATCTCATTTGATTGTTGGTATTGGGATCTAGATTAGCAATGTTATTGAGAACTCTGGGAAGTAGGGATGGTCTCTCGGGTTTGCGCTAATCTGGAGTGGAATCAAGGTTGTAATCGGTATGTATCTTGGTGCCCCAAGTAGATGGGAGCACCATAAAAAAGGAAGTGATCCTCTGAGTGGACACTATTCGAGGAGGAGGTCGAAGAGTATGGGAATGGAGCTTGAGGGCCTATTGCATGTATAAGGTCAAGCATCTTGTGTTGGGGTACTTGAAGAAATTGTGGAGGGTCTATGGCTTCTTGAATAGACAATGCAATTGCCCTCATATCTCATAGTAAAGGGGGCAACAAAAGATGAAGTGCTCCTCTGTCTCGACCTCTTTAAGATGGCATAGTAGGCAAATCTTATTTGATTGGTCAATTTGGTGATCTGTCCTAGTTGAAGTCTATGTGAACCCACTCTGAACTGGCCTAGGGGAATATGAAGAGTGTGCCCCCAATGATAGAGTTTGCACGAAGGTCGGATAATGAGTCCATCCCTCAACTCCATGAAGTGCTCAACATAGAAAGCCATCTTTGGACGTAACCTGTCATATGGGTTAGTCCAAGTGACCTGTACAAACAACCTGTAAATGTTGTCTCATATGATCCTATTCAACTCTTGCCTAGTAGGTAAGAGGTGTCTAGGTGCATCCAGGGAGTATTCATAGATGAAGTTGGTCCATCGAAATACCAATAGACTTTGAAAGATTCAAGATGACCACAATGAAGGATTTAGGGAGACCAATGTCTCACAATCTCTAGAACAAGGATGCACTTGGTATTGAGTCAAAATCCTTTCAAAAGTCTACAAAAGAACATAAGACCTTGGAAGGCCTCTACCTAGCCTCCTCAATAATAGCCTCTACTTGTGTTCCCTACAACCTCGAGTCTGTTCCTCTTGAAATATTCTAATATCCACATATTTATAATTGTGGCATAGCGTTTGGAGAAAGTGTTCCTAATCATGATGGTCTTGTAGTTGTTTGAATCTGAACTATTGCTTGATTTAAAAATTGGGTGGATGATGCGTCGTGACAATGATGGGGTGAGCTTGAGCAAGCTACCTGGTTGAAGAGATCTGCAATGTGGGATGTGAGAGAATCCAAAACATGCTTGAGGAATTCATGCTTGGAAACCCTTTCCATTAGTGGTCAAAACCTCGATACTTCTCTCAATGTCTCTTGAGGAAATTAGGTGGCAAGAGATCGGGGGGAAGGGACAAGGATAGGGGATTAGACTGGTAAGTTAGAGGAAAGTAGCATGTGAGATTCAGGAATGGTGGTCAATGCTAGATGGAAGGGGAGCCTTCTTGGGCAGGAGGGTATGCCAAAAATATTTGGGAGAGATGCAAACTACAAAGAGCTGAGAGGAGCTCATGTATCATCAAAAAAGAAAGTTGCATTTCTTATGTCGAAGAATGCAACGATAATCCTGTTGTGCATATGCGTTGGGGGAGGGGTCATGGTAAGGACAAGCCAGAGATATTTATACATAGTTTTGCACTTGTTGTCAGAGCTGGTTTCTCTGATACCATCTTAAATTTCAGACCCAACACCCGACAATTTATTTCCTAGTAAATGTCTTGTGGTAATAAACTTATTAAGCAGATTTATTGGATAAAAACCATAGTTGAGTTTTAACGATTTACAGAAATAAATCAACAAAAGAAAAAAAAGAAACCAAACATTTTCACACGTAATTTATTGGTAAATACCCCTGGAAAAATCCCTAAGGGAAAACCAATACCTTGTTGATTTTATTATTATAAGATCTGGGTTCCCGTCTTGGGATAATGACCACTTGAGGAAAAATACAAAATAGCCTAGCCCATCACACCTCAAGATCTGTCCTTTGATCTTGTTGGTTGTCATTCCTTTGCTGCCCCTTGCTCCCTTCCCCGGACCCCGCCCCTACACACTTGGATGAAAGTCCTTCTCCACCCAATCAATGAGAACTCATTATCTCACTCTGTGTGTCTCCTCCTCTCTCATTAGTTGCCTTTTATAATGTTGAGTTTACCCTAGATCTCCAAAGTGATTAATGGCTAGGATTTAATTTAATTCACAAATGCCAAATACTTAGGCATTTAATTAAATTAAACTCACATTAATTATTAAAATGCATTCACTTTAATAATCACTTTACTAAAAGTGAGTTTCATAAGTCTTGAGAGGTATTGAGGACGACTACCACATGTGAAACACAAAACCAATGTGGAAGTACCTATCCGATGCTACAAAGATCAACATTCCCTCTTAGCGAGGAAGGTACTTCTCGAAGAGCCACTTGGAACTGGTTCTCCCTCCGACCTTGGCACAATGTGGCACACATCATCCTGCACAGGCATCCCTCCAACCTTGTTGTTCAACTGCTCCCTGAACACTGGAAGTCTCAGAATCTATGACGCTACACATTAGTGCCTTGAAGTATGGACACTTCTTTGGAGGCCTGCTCTCCCTATTTGTGCTTCTAGGAGCCTCATACTTCTGAGCATCCATTAACGTCAATTCGTACCAACCCAACCATCCTTGAAAGAGATGGCATATCCATTGCTCTCCATTGTCGAAACTAAGAGTAGATTCATTTTGAGCTCCGGAACATACAACACATTTGCCACCTCAAGAGAACCTCCTGACTCCAGCTGGAACTTGACTGTCCCAACTCCCTCTACACCACACTTGGCATTGGTGCCAAGCTCCATATGCAGATCCAAGTCCGTCTCTAACCAATTGGTGAACAACTCATGTGTCCCCGTCATGTCACGAGAAGCCTCACTACCCACGAACTAGGAACTACCGAAAACTGTGCCAGAAAGACAAGAGACTAACAAGAATTCCTTCTCGAACTTCTCAGCAAACTCCTTGACTTGCGTTTCTGTAGATGTTACTACATGCTGAGACTTACTCTTCCCCTTCTTCCGTTCAAGACACTGTGAAGCATAGTGACCACTCTTGTGGCACGCAAAGCATTTCACTTTGCTCAGATCCTTCTTTCTAGCCTATGGAGTTGACTCTCCACCCGTATTTCCCTTGCTCTTCCTTTCCTGACTAGCAAGGGCCAAATTCTCATCATCACCAACCTGTTGGCCTGCCAGAGATTCCTCCTGAATCTCCTCCTGGATGAAATCATCCCATAGCCTGTCAAACTTGGGAAGTGTCTCCTGTGCCATGATGCCTTTGATGAATGAGGCCCATGGATTAGAGAAACCATTCAGGGTTGTCCTCATCAACTCTTCATCTATCACAACTTCCCCAACAACTTCCAACTGATCACGTACCTGAGTGATCTTGGTGAGATAACTGGTCACTGTATTTGATCTGGTCATCTTGGTGTCTTTGAGTTTTTCCCTCAACGCCATCTTCCTGTTTGCATTGTTGCTTTGGAAAAGATTCGTCAGAGCTACAAACATCTCCCTAGCTGACTTCTTCTTAGATATGTGAGGAATCAAATGATCCTTCACTGCATCTAAGATGATCCTCCTGGATTTCACGTCCTTCAACTCATGGGCAACCAAGTCCTTTGGATTTGTCGATGGGGTCACGATTATGTAAGCAAAATCCCACAACCCATTCTCCATGAGAATCAATGTGACCCTCGCCTTCCAAGGTATGAAGTTCGATGCACCCTCCAGCCTATCCTCAAATCTCAAACCGGTTGCGGCCATCTCCAAATCAAAATTTTACCAAGAAACGCAAATTGCTGAAAAATGTGCCTTGCCCTTCAGGCACAATAAACTGAAGAATTTGTGCTTAGTCCTTCAAGCAAAAAACCGATCTTTGGTTGCCCGGATCCATTCTTGGACTCTGCTGCCCGCTGCCCACTTCCCGGACCTGCTACCTGTGCCCCCTGCAGTCTACCTGAGGCCCCTGTGGGATGCCCATGCTCTTTGCGGTTTCCCTGCGACCCTGGTCCTGCTCGACGACTGTCCTAGTCACTGTGTCTTGTGACAGGCTCTACTAGCTGTTTGCGGCCACTGATCCTCTGTGACGGCTGTGGCTATGGTTGCTGCTGTGGCCACTTTCCTCTGTAACCATGCTCGCGACAGCTCCTGCTCAAACCTCCTTGCTGACTGCTCCACGGCCTTGGCCCAACACTTCTTCGCAGTCCTTGTGATCCCCCAACACCTGCTACCTCTCTGTCACTGGTCCGCTACCTCAGCCTGCAATTTCTACCAGCATTCGGTTGTCTACACCTACGACTTGCCTCCTTTGCACGCTTGCCGTTTCCAAGTGTTGGCAGTTGCTAGTCTGTGCGGCCTATCTATAGCACCATGTGATCGTACCACTATATGACTCGTATGACCCTCTCTTTTTCTTCCAATTTTTTTTCTTTTTCCTGCAACCTGCAAAAAATAAAAAATTTCCTGCGCTACAAAAATTACGTTTTGTGCAACCTTGGCTTCTGATTTCAAAACCGTGGCTCTAATACCATGCTAAATTTCAACACGCTCTGATACCATGTTAAATTTCAGACCCAACACCCGACAATTTATTTCCTAGTAAATGCCTTGCTGTAATAAACTTATCAAACAGATTTATTGAATAAAAAACATGGCTGAGTTTTAACGATTGACAAAAATAAATCAGCGGGAACAAAATAAGAAATCAAACACATTTGCACACGTAATTTCTGGGTAAATACCCCTGGAAAAATCCCCAAGGAAAAACCAGTACCTTGTTAAATTTATTATTATAAAATCTGGGCTCTTGTCCCGGGATAATGGCCCACCTGAGGAAAAATACAAAACAGCAAAATAGCCTAGCTTATCACACCTCAAGATCTGTCATTCAATCTTGCTGGCTGCTATTCCTTTGCTGTCCCTTGCTCCCTTCCTCGGACCTTGCCCCTGCACACTTGGATGAAAGCCCTCCACCCAATCAATGAGATCTCACTATCTCAGTGTGTGTGTGTCTCCTCCTCTCTCATTAGCTGCCTTTTATGATGTTGAGTTTACTCTAAATCCAAAACCCTATATCTCCAAAGTGATCAATGGCTGAAATTAGATCTCACCAACACTTTAGATCAATGGTTATGATTTAATTTAATTCAGTAATGCCGAATGCTTAGGCATTTAATTAAATTAAACGCACATTAATTATAAAAAGGCATTCAGTTTAATAATCACTTTACTAAAGTGAATATCCTAAGTTTTGAGAGGTATTAAGAATGACTTCCACGTGTTAGACACAAAACCAATGTGGAAGTACCTGTCCGATGCTACAAACATCACTATTGCAGTTTTCAATGGTCACTATTTTCGTCTTTGAGGGGAAGAAATGGACTTAAGAAGGGCAGTGGGTTAGAGGGAAAGAAATCCATAAAAACTGATACGATTTCTCCAGCTCCCCTGTTTACTCCTAAAATGGGAGAGCACCCTAATCACTGACCCTTAGTGAGGTTCAAGGGTGCTTGCTCTCACAATCTGCAGGGGAGCCACTGCAAAGAGATTGAAACCAAACATTCATCGGGTAGTTACCTTGGGGGTGGACAAGTTTCATGTGACTAACTATTTTAAGTTTTGCCTCATCAGCATGATGATGACTTTGACCTGTTCAATTGTTATATGAGAGTTTTCAGAGGATTTTTTATCGTTCCAGAATTGACCGTATTGGTAATCTTTTTTTCAAATAAAATGCTTCAACTTTCTGTTAATATGTACAATAATGGTACATGCATTTTATAAAAACAATTGGGCCATTCAGATGGCTGTCACAAGCACTGAGCCAAAATCAAAAGCTGTCCTATCTGATCAAAATTGAAGCCATGCAGGGCCAAAATAAAAGTACCATTATGGCCACACAGTCCATAGTATAAAAAATAGCAAAGAAATAACACAATATGGCCATGGCCAACCCAGAAAGTCACATCATGCGGCTGTGGGATAGAGCCCACATCTTCCCTGGGCCATCTACTGTGGGCTCAGGATACACGATGATCAGCTCATTTGTACTGTTAGTTTAATATGACTACTATAATTTTGTTACATGGTTCTCTTGTACTACATTTCGAATAGAACATAACCTTCTTTCTTCTTAGTTTTCTTTTCTAACAGACAAGGAATTTGGTCTATTAATGTTGGTTTCTTGAGAAATCCCTCGATACTGTGTTATTTGTTAAAGCTTAAAGAAATTCAACTAACTCTAATTTGAACTTCATATATTAAGATCCAAGAGTTTAGATTAAATGTCTTTTACTCCAATTTTGAGGAAATCTTAGTCATGATTGTCAGGGAATTTGTCGACACTATAATTGCATGCTTTTCAGTTCAATCTAGTCATTCAAAGCTCTGCAACTTAAAACCAGTATGAGTTTGGGCATTCTTCCTGTTTTTAATGATGTTAAAGCATTGTTTGTGGTCTTGGTGTCTTCTCACAGAATTGATGAAGAGATTGCAAGAAGAAAAATGATAGTTGAAGTCAGCTTCAAAGATCACGAAGAATACGAACGAGAGAGGCAAGAGCTTATTAAAATGCATGACAAAAAGAGAAAGGAAATCAAACTAAGACAGTTACAGGGGGAAGTAGACTTTGAGAAGGAATTGGAGGGGGAGAGGGTAGAACTGCTGGAGAAGTATCTAAAGAGAAGGCAAGAAGACGACTATGTTGCTGTTTAATTGCAAAGATCAAGGAAAAATTCTATGCATTTAAATAGATATGGTTTATGTTAGAACTGTTTTTGAGTTATATGCACCCCTTGAAAAACTACCTATGGAGGGCAAGCAAACTTCTGTAGCCATGCATTTCTTTTGTATCTCTTTGCCATGTGACCACGGAAAATTGGGAAATGGAACCATAAGGCTGACTTCAATGTCTACATTCTGCTGTCTTGTTCGTAAGGTTTGAACTTTGAACACTACTAACACATGCATTAGCATTGTATAATGTATGTTGCCTTCTGATGAGAATGCTAGATCATTTTCTCTGGCTACAAGTATCCCTTCTAAAATATAATCGGGTAAACATTTAAGAAAAATCAGAAGATATTTTTTTTTATAGAATTTGTGATGGATTTCTGATCTGTTATCCTACATGAGGTTTGTTTAGATGGGGTTTCCCTGGATCTTGGTTGAAATGTTATAAGGAGGAGCAGAATAGACCTTAAACCTTCTCTGTATTGGATAGAGAATTTCAAAGCATGTGGGCTTGGAAGGTATTTTCAAATTTCCCTCTGAATTTGTTTATAATGGTAATTATGATAATGGTTGCTCATGACTTCAGACCTCAGATAGAATTTCAGTATTTGTACACGTGAAAGGCACAAAATATTTTGTTGTTTTTGAATAGATGCAGTGCATAGTAGGCAGCTTTATATTTGTCCTGACTACCCTGGGTGTTGAACTTTTCTGTTTAAAATAAGAAGTTGCTGAGTCTAGTTCCAATCGATGAATAAAACCACTCCTAGAGATTAAATCCTTGTCTCTTCCATCCCTTCATCCTCTTATTTCTCCGCTTCATTCTCATGCTGCATGGGAATAATAGCATTCCCCATCTCCTTTTCTTCATTCTCCATCATAAGAACTTCCGTTACATTGTGTAGATTATTTTCAAGTTCATAATCTACAATGTGGGTAGCTTCAGTCTTAGTTGCAATGATCTCCAGTTCATAATGTCGGCAACTTCACTCTCCGTTTCAATGACCTCCATGGGAAGATAAATATGCTTCTCTCTTTGCTCGTTTGTTACTTTGATGTGCTTAGCAACACTGTATTCTTTTCTAACCGCAGTGTATTTTTCGTTACTAGCTTCTGTCTCTAGCGACAATTATCTCTGCAAGAAGGTAAATACTCTCTTCTCTTAGCAGTTTTTGCCATTGTTCTTTCTCCAATGCCCATGTTATTCTCCTTAAGGCTCTAATATCTGTCATTCTTTGTTCTTCCTCACGCTCTTTAATAAATTTTTTTATGGCTTTCATCTCATCCCTTATCCATTCTCTCTTCTTTGCTCAGCTACTTCTGTCTTTGCCTTCTTTTTCCTGTGCAAGCCAATAGTAAACAAACAATAGAACTCACTAATTCCCGTTCTACTCTTCTAGAAATCTATTTCCTCTGATAGCAAAATGATGCAGACTAAAGGGGGGGCAGGGTTGAAAACAATTCAACACTCGAACTGAGTATTTTATATACATAAATAAGCAACGATCCTCAGTAAACCCAAATCCCGAAATGCTCATATACACGGATAGTTTGAGTATTTCATATTATGAATAAGCAGTGATCCTCAGTAAAAACAAATCCGGAAATGCTCATATACATGGATCTTATTGGTCGAAAAATAGCATATGCGAACTCAATAAATCCTCTGTTCCACTGTGGAACTCTTAATACACTACAACTATTCTCTATTAAACATGGATCTAGAAATGCATCTTTCAGATCCCATGATACTGGACACTACAACTATTCTCTATTAATTATGGATCTAGAAATGTATCTTTCAGATCCCATGACACTGGACATGACATAGTAACAAACTACACATACAAAGTAATAACCAACACATACAGGTGCTCACCACAATACTCTAAATACTCAACACAGGTTTAAATAACTAAGCAAAAGGACATATCCTTCCTTTCTGATTAACCTACACTCAGTAGACCGACCTGACTGGCACACAGGCCAACCAAGACATCCAACCTTTTCTCTATGCCCTCTGGCATATAAGCATTCCTCAACATTTCTGCAGTGGTTGTTGGCTTCCCTGCCACTGTTACCCACCTCTTTTTATAGCAATTCCAATCAAGAAACGCGGTCCTTTATTAGCATGAAACGCTGACATGTTTCCTTTTGCTCCAACAATGCATGGACATTTGAAAACACATGTCAAATGCATGTAGATCTTGCGGTGGAGTAGAGGGTGATGGATGCTCTGCATCAAAGAAAAAAGACGAGGACAAGTAAGGTGAAGTTCCAACAAATGGTGAGAAGGAAGATGCACACAACCCTCCAAATATAGGAATGCTACAGAAGATTTTTTATGCTCACCTACTACAACTTGGAAGGTTTAGAGGTTTTGTTCGATGCCATTGTTGAGGAAAGGGGTCAGGATCAAACTGGCCATGATCATGTGCAGATTGAGGCCCTCCCTGACGATGATGAAGAGGAAGAAGAGGCAGATAATGTTACCTTGGTTACATGATGTTGTAAAAAAGGGATCCTTCCTATGACATATAGAGGAAGACTCGAGAGTTGTTAATTTGCGTACAACATTATCAGAGAATTCACAACAATTATGAGACAAACCATTCAAACCACATACTTATGTCCAAAACGTGTCTTTTATGTGGGTACATTGAGTATTTTCGTACTTCAAAAATTAATTAAATATTAATCTAAGATAAATATGTCATGCTACTTTATGAACATAAGTTGCTTTATTAACTTAACACAACTTAACTATGATTAACATAAGGTCATTATAATAATCCTTATCCAATACAATCTCATAATGGTCATATGGAAGCCAAAAAATTGCCCCACAATACAAACTTATTAGGACAAAATGCGTTGAAGATATCTGCAGTTTGTCTTTCAAATTTACCCCAAAAATCAGATTATGAAGTTGTTAACGAATGGATATAATGTTTATTATATGGCATGTAATAAACGACAGTGATGCCGAATAAGTCAACTCATTGGCGATTTGCTCAATTACAATGTCTTCAATGGGATGGGAATCAATATTGAATAAAAAGTGAACCTACCTAATGCATAGATAGAAGCCAATATCAACTCCAAAAAGATACTCATTTATACATCTAGGTACTAAAGTATACTGCATTGTAAGAACCTAACCTTTGGGCCTTGCCATGCACTATAGAGTGTTGCATGCACACCTACAAGTTGCCTTCCCTGTGGCTGATCCACACCTACAACTTTCCCTTCTAGTGATTATCAACACCAGCACTCTCTACCTTTCTTTTCCTTTAAGCACAAACTAATTATCTTGGCTTTAATTTGGAAAAATCCAATTATTTTATTGGAGCCATGAGTGCTTTCTTCTGCTCATCCTTAACTACTTCATTAACTTGGGACTTGGCAATATTTGAATCAACAGACGAATCAGTGGACACCAAATCAACAAAACCCTTCCGAAAACACTACTACATGTTTTTCGTCACCTTCCACTTGCTCCTTCAGTGTTGAATTGTGGAAGTTCCTCTTCCTTTCATCTCCAAATTTGTTATTCTCTATCTCACCATCCGAATAAACGATTCTTCTTAGTTCTTATGAGGCATTATAGGCATCTCTTTCCCCTTGTGCTCCCTTTTTCATTTATCTTCCTTGTAAATCCGTTGATTCTCAGCCTCAAATCATTAACTATTAACTTGACTTTAACTTTCAAAGTCACAAGTTCAATTCTTACATCATCGCTCACAAGACCCTAATTTATAAAGGGATCGAAAAGCGCATATGTGTTTCTTTGGTTAACTAGTTGACATACCAATTTTCTACCTCTAGCATCATCATAAGCAATTGAACCAAATATTTCAAAATAGCTTACCCTTTGTTTCTTCTCGAACTGTGCCTCCTCATGCATGTCTTCTATCACTCCTTTAGTGGAACTTTTCAACAGGTATATTGTTGTATGTATTCTTTCCACCTAGTGTATAATTGGAACTGACATTCCATGCAACATCTTCTTTGCCATAACTATGTTTCTTCTACTTCTTTCTCCGCCTCTTTTTCTTAAAATACCCTCTTTCTTAAAAAGTCAACAAACATTTCAAGTTCCTCTCCACTATATAACATGATAATGCTCATCATTCTACAAATATTTTCCTTCAATCACTACCTTAAAGTTCTTCAAGTATCTAAAGCAGCTAACTTTTCTTTAACAAAGAAGAGCATAATTTTTGTGAAAAATCATTGACGAGAAGTAAAAAGTATGTAGCGTCTGACATAATTGTTGTTGATCATCGGGTCTCTAATCTTTGCTTACATGAGTTCCAAATCATCCTCTTCAAGCTTTACCATGTCAATGACCTTTTGCTGTTCCATTGCCAAACATGCAACACATCTTCCTTCTCTTGACTCGTAGGTAGAGAAGTGTTGATGTTTTTGGTAGTTGTGGGAGGTATTCACCTCCAAGAGACCTCCTACGAATGATATCTTGAGTAGAGAAAACCGCAATCACTTGCGTTGAGAGATAAGGGTACAAGTTGGCCCTATTGAGTAAAAGACTAATTTATATTATGTTATAAATTAGCTTGTATGCAATTTGTACAAGTCGACCCTATGTGAAAAGACACTTCCCCTCGTTATATTGGACCTATATATATAAGTGCTCCCCATCCTCATTTTGAACACAACAACTCGCCCTTCTAACACATCTGAGGCAACCACAAGAGTACTAGTCTAAGGCAACAAAATTTGGCCTGATCTGAGGCATTTCTGAGACAATAGATTGGGCACATTTGTAACAACATATATCTCTGTATTTGGGTGACTTTCTCTTGGATATCATTCTGTAGCAGGTCTCCTGCTCTGCTCGGGGGTGGCACTTGAGAATGCCTATGGTTGGGTGGTAATGAAGGAGCATTACCTATGGTTAAACGAGCAGACCCACTATGTAATATGTGCATGGTTAAATCTTCTTGAGATCCTGGTTAGGTTACTGCTATTGTAAACTAGTTCAACATTTAAAATTCAACATGGTTTCATAGCGGTTCCTGTAAGATGACCATTGCACAACAGTTAAGGGCTGTTGGGGCCCAAATTGCAGGCACAAAAGAAGGGGCCGAGCCTCCTTAATAAACTTGTAATGAAGTCTAAAGCTAGTTGTAGCAAGGAGAAGCCCTTCTAGGGCTGTCACAACAAAAATCACCATAGCAACGAAATATTTATCTGAGATATAAGGCAGCTTTGAAAACAAATCTAAGGCAAGTTCTGATGAAGTCTAGGAGAATTCACTGAAGCTACAAGGCCAAACTTGAAGTCTATCCTGGGCACTAGTTTCTAAGGCTCCCTTTTTGGCACAAATTGCAGCAGAGTTTGAAGTCTGCTCTGAAGTGAATTTCAGGCAATCTGTGGGTACTTCAAGCCTTGTTCTGAGGCCTTCCTTTGACAGTCCCGAGGTCGAATTGTTGGAAGACCTGAGGTGTTGATTTGAGGTCTCTTTTGAGATGGTATAAACATTGTTTTGAGGGAAAATTCTGGCTATTCTAAAGGCAAGTCTTGGATAGTACTGAGGCTGAACTTTGGTCAGCTTGTAGGCCAAGTTTAAGGCCTTCCACTGGCACAAATTTCAGAAGAAAATTGCAGCAAACCCGTGAGATGATTGTAGAGGTAGAAAAGGGGTGATCTTGAGACAATCTAGAAGGCATATTTGAGAATTTGAAGTGTTGTTTTGAGGCCTGGTCTAAAGTCTATTTGTGGCATCAATTCAAGTATAGTCTGAGATCCATCATTTACGAGTTTTAGAGCCTGCCCTAAGGCTACTCAACTGTGGATGAAATTACACCAACACCAGATGATGAGGTATGCACTTGTATATATATATATATATATATATATATATATATATATATATATATATATGTTTTATTTGTATCATTATCATGAGGGTGCTTACAGGAGGAGGGACCTTTTTGCTGCAATTGTGGATTCAAAGAGATCTCAGTTCACTCAGAGGAGCAACACACTCTCCCTCGAAGAGAAGACTCCAGGTTTGATTGTTTTAATTATCATGCCTGTAACCTACACTTCTAATATATCTGACTTGCTATATTACAAGTAGGTTTTGTAGCTGTGATAGAAATCTTTAAGTTACTTTGAAGTCATGATACTAGAATGTACTTGTTGATGTCCCCTCTAGGAGATATTCTTGTCTTGTTACTTGTTTCTGGAAAATTATCTTGCATGGAGGTTGCGATGGAGATGTTTTTATTTTGTTTTCCTATTCTAGGCAGGTTACAACGAAGACATGTCACTAGTGATAGCCCTGAGAGGGAGCCATAATGATGGTTGTAGAAGGCAACATATTAGATGGTCTCTAACTTGAGACATGAAGCAGTCTGACTAGACAAGGAGTTTATATAGATTGACAGTCTTACCAGTTCGAATCTTGTCACATAATTCTATCAATTGAACGAGTTATGGCATATAAAACTTGCTCATTTACATCACAGAGCTCTTCCCGCCTGTTGTTGCCCTTATGCACACTTGCAAACGTGAGCTAAGTCCGGCTCACTTAGTGTGCCCTCGGAGACACAATGTCTAAGTCCCTGCCCACACTGTCACCTTGACAGGAACTTCTTCCGTCTAGGCTTACTCCTAGGGAAG
>ML776705.1:836777-850226 GCA_009831015.1 Picea engelmannii | reverse complement strand
TTCCGGGAACACCCCAGGTAGGGACCTCCCCACAGAGACTTCCTCCTTGGAAAGGTTCACTAAGAACCCAGAACAAGAACTCGAACGCATAGGCTTTATAAATCCTGCACGAGGAGGAACGATTCTATTAACATTCCCAGATAATAGTGTTGTGAGGAGTGATAAGTCGACGAATGAGATCTCGTCGGGTGAACCATAGTCATTCACGACCATTAGATTGACGAAAGTAACGCAGGCGTTACATGCCTTTCCCTCTCTCATCATGAGCAACGAGAAATTGGGATCGTACATCCCAAGACCCAAAAGAACGAATCTGGACCGTTAGATTTCGGTTCATATTACCCGTCAGCCGTTGGATCCGGAGAAGCTGCGCAGGGATAGGCGTGCGAGGAAGTGATTTGAGCCATTAGATCTGGGGTAGAAATCCCGCAAACCGTTGGATCGGGATATTTTCCATTGGGAAATCGGCATTTCCGTGGACAATTGCTCGAGAAATCCACGTGAAAACCCCGATGAGATCTGAGCCGTCCAAACAGTAGGGACACGTGGCAAGAGATCTCGAAGAGTCGGGAATCGGGGAATCGGAGATCCTGAGGACAAGAGAACCAGGACATCATAAGTCCCGAAACCCCGAGAATCAATCCGGGCCGTTCGTCCACGAGGACAGGTGGCAAAGGATCAGGTACCTTCGTAGGTTGGTTCATTGGAGTTTCGATGGTAAGGAAATTGTGCAGCAAGAAATCGCGATCCACGATTTCCCGATGAGATCTGAGCCGTTCATGACGAGGACGCGTGTCAGAAGATCCCGAGGGATCCGGGTTCGACAATTCGGGATTCTTGATAACAAGAAACTCACGACAGGAGGAAGTCTGAAACCCCGAAATGCGACGGTCCCCTAGTCATAGTACTCCAGTGGAGGACAGGTGTCACTCCACGCTATCATAAGGAGTGTGGGCCATAAGGCGCCAACACAGGGGACAGATGTCGGAAGATCAAGCTTGGCCGTGAGTCCATGCCAAATGGCATCGAAGATCGGGTAATCGGAACTGGCGAAGGCTTGTGCATCGCGACAACAAAAACCCCAAAACCCCGATGGGTAGCTATAGAGTGGTGGACATATGGTAGCAGGTCTCATGAGAATGGAACTAGCCTAAAGGGCTAATGTGTTAGGGACATATCGGGGGTCGGAGAATCGTGAGTTCCAAGGGCTCGTGAATTGCGATATTAGAAAACACGAACTCCGATAGGAGTTGCACCGAAATGAGGTAAGACCACGACCGTAAAAGAAGTGAACCACAGGCTTGGCCTGGCGAGCTAATGCGTGAGGAGTGTATCGAAATTTGGAGGATCGCGAGTCATAGGGAAGGATGAGTTTGACATTAGAAACACCGAGTCCCGATATTTAACCAGGGGTTGGCATTTCGCAAATGCCGGTTTTCTGGAGATTTCTCACTTGTGGGAGATTAATCTGAAATTTTTAAAATTGATGATAGTGGGTGTGTTACAGACATGATCAAGGAAGACGTCTGGCTAGTAGTAGAAGAATCAAGAACCTCTAGACGAGTTCTCTTTGCACTCAATGCAACGTTCATCACTCTAATTCCTAAGGAGCGAGCCACACACCCAAAGCAGTTCAGACCAATCTCCCTCTGCAATGTCATATACAAAATAATCACAAAGGTTATTGCTACTTGCCTCAAGCCGCTCCTACCTTTCATTATTTCCAAAGAGAAAGCTGGTTATGTAGAAGGACGAGAAATCATGGACAATGTCATTCTGGCCAATGAGGTGATCCACTCCTTGAAAGCGAGCAAAACACCAGGTATGCTTATTAAAGTCGATCTCTCAAAAGCTTTCGATAGATTAAGTTGGCAATACTTGCGATCAGTGCTGGAGTCCTTTGGCTTCGATAAACTCTGGGTTAACTGGGTTCTCAAGCTCACCTCCTTTGCTTTCTTTTCCATTCTACTCAATGGGACACCCTCTCATCCCTTCCATTCCACCAGGGGAATCAGACAAGGTGATCCTCTCTCCCCCTTCCTCTTTGTGCTTATGGAAGAAGGTTTAGGTCGCTACCTCAAAGCAACGGTTCTTGAGGGATCCCTCAAAGGGCTACCTCTTCATAACCTCCATCCGATACCCTCGCATAGCCGGTTTGTCGACGACACCCTACTCATGAACACCCCCACGGTCAGAGAGGCCACCAAGCTCAACTCAATTCTCTCTGACTTCACGGAAGCCTCGGGCATGCTTCTAAACCTGGACAAATCCAAACTCTACTTTTTCAACACTTCAGCCTCGGTTCAGAATCATCTTTCAAGACTTCTAGGCATCTCTAAAAGTTCCCTCCCTTCCATCTACCTAGGCATACCCCTAACTGGAGAGCCAACGCGATCCATTTCATGGGACAACCTGCTCCTGTCTATAGCCAACAGGATGAATAGCTAGACCTTTAGACCTTTGAATATTGCTGCCAGACTGGTCCTTCTCAAGTCAGTCCTGCAAGCTCTGCCCACCTACCTCTTTACTGCTCTGGTAGCGCCCATTTCAGTAATTAGGGCTATGAGGAGCCTCCAACGGAATTTCCTGTGGCAGGGACACCAAAACAATAAAAAGTGGGCTTTAGTTGGATGGGACAAACTTTGCAAACCCAAAATGTTCGGAGGACTGGGAATACGGGATCCGTGAAAGTTTAACCAGGTCATGGGTGCCAAAATGTGGTGGAGGTGGCTGCAGCATCTGAAAGAACTTTGGGCACAAATTTGGAAACAAAAGTATGCCCCAAACACACAGCCTGACCAATTAATTAGATTCAATGAACATATATAGGGATCCAATATATGGAACACTGAATGGAAAAATCGCCCCTTGATCCAGAAGCATGCTTTCTGGGAAGTGAGAAATGGAGAAAACACACTCTTCTGGTAGGACTCATGGCAACAACTACCCCGTCTCAGCGACTTGGAAAGCCTCAATCCTCTTAAACAAAGATTACATCCGAATATCTTCAGAACAGTTAAAGACTTTTGGATTCCAACTCATAGAAGCCAACCTTGGAGACAGTGGAAAACAAGGAGAACATAATTACAGATCACAGATGATATCGACCTTCTACCTTGGCAGGGTTGCGCACTGCATCGGAAAATTCCAATCAAAGAGGGACCAAACATACTTTGACGACGCCACTCTATAACATGTATCTTTTCGGTCAGTGAAGCCTACTACCTATAGGGAAACTACCACAACCAAATCCTCGAAACAATCTGGAGCAAAGTCTGGCAATGCTTTCTCTGGCCCAAGGTATCCATTTTTCTTTGGCTCATAGCTCAAAACCACATCCTCACATGGGATAATATTTTAAAGAAAGGCTTTATAGGTCCCTCCAGATGCACCCTTTGTCAACAAAGAGAGGAAACCATGGAACATCTCTTCAACAATTTCCACTACAGTCAACAGATCTGGGATTGGGGGGCCCAAGCCTTGAAATGCTCCAACTGAAACCGAGGCAGCATCAGGGACACCCTCACTAATTGGGAGACAACCTCCTTTCATAATCCAATTCTCCAATGCATCTGGAAGTTGCTCCTGGGCTTCACATTATGGGCAATTTGGAAAGAGAGAAATAAGAGAATCTTCCACTCAAAAGCCTCCCCTTCCACCATTACGTGGGAGAGGGTTAAGAAGCTAATCCGAGAAACAGTCCATAGTAAATCTTGGCACCACGAAGACCTGCAATGCGTTCCCGAGGATGACAACATTCTTAGAGGCCGGGACATGCAAATTCGTGTGCAAACTCAGGTGAAGACTAGAGGCAGACGAGCTAACAACCCCACGATGGGGCCTCCAGGGGTAACCCTGGACCAGCAGGTTTCGACACAGTCCTTCGGAACCACACTAGTGAGATCATTCACCTGATGGCTGGCTTTTTGGGTGAGAATACAAACAATGTGGCGGAGCTCATAAGCCTTGTCAGAGGCCTCCAAGATGCTGTTCAAAACCATTACCATTAGGTCATTGTTGAGGGAGATTCCCAAATTATCATCCAACTCATCTCCAAAATCCTACATGGAAAACTCCCTAGGCGGATCTCCCCAAGCTGGAGACTCTCAGGACTTCTGGAGGATTTTGGAGATCTCATCCACCCCAATCTCACTTTAATCCCTTCTCATGTGAAACGAGAAGCAAACAAAGTTGCGGATCACCTGGCAAATACTGGAGTTGACACTAAGTCCGAACTCATATATTGGCAAGCCCATCTCTATGATGATACAGATCTCTCAAGGCGATGTAGAGACCTTGCAAACAGAGACTCCTCAGCCCCAGATGGGGTGACACGCAACGACGCCTCACCACATGGCTCAACATCAAGCCACAACTTAAATGCTGTTGGCCACCACCCATCCTCTCCGCATTTACGATGGTAGCCAGCCATTACAGCCGCTATACGGAGGAGGGACTCCTCCCTCGCGCGAAATCTCTCACTTAGACAACATTCAATATGACAGGATTAATGGGAAGCCAGGCGAAGCCGTCATTTGGTAATTCGAAAATTCGAGAGCCTGGACAGAGCTGGTTCTCTCTCGTTTTGGACCTCCCTACCGGTTGGGAGCTCTGGTGCAGCTCTGGTTCCCTCTCGTCTTGGCTTACTCTCATTTTAGTGCATTCTCTCTGTATTTTTATCCACCCCTCATCAACAATGACAAGGAAGCGAGGCAGGCCTCATCGAGGCTCGACCTGGTACACCCACAAAAAGCAGAGGCAAAGAAGGAAGAACCTGGAGCGCGCTCTGTCGATGGTGACTTCCATTCTTCGGCAGAGGGAACGCGCTAACCAATTGGCACTACAGGCCATTATCGTTGAGCCTAGGACATAACGTAGCATTCATACCAAGGCAATTGAGCCTGGAAGCAGTTTGGAGGGAGGCGCTGCAGACGAGTTTCCAACCTGCTATGTTGATGAAACACCATACCTGGAGGACTTAGCGACCACCCTGGATCCCCAAGCCATGGTGTCGGATATACAGGCTGGTAGCGGTCCGAAAGGTGAGCCAACAGACGATTTCCCTGTTTGTATTGTTGAAGAGATACCGTGGACGGGTGACTACAGCCCCACCAACCATGCTGAGAAGGCAACGAACAAGGACGAGGCTTGGGATAATGCGTGCACAGAAAGGAATGTGGATGAGACTAGAGAAGGGATGAAGGTGGATGCAGCCGGAGCAGGACTGAATGTGATCGAGGCCAGAGCAGGGATGAACGTGGAAGTGGGGAATGAAACCTTCGACGAAGCAGGTAATCATGACTTGCATGGTCCACTCCTCCGTGCAGAGCATCTGGCTCTGGTGTTCGAACTTCGAGGCCACATGGCAGACCAGGAGCACAGAGCCCTCCTCATGGGACAACGTCTGGACTTGCTCCTTGACGCGTACTCCAACGCTCCAGCAAAGAGGAAATGTCCATTGTGTGCGCAACCGTTCGCCATCCCATCCAGATCCACATGGCAGAAAAGCAAGGGTGACAAGTCACTAGGTATCTAAGTTCTCCTATGCTAGTTTGTTTTATGTTTAATCATGCTGTTGCTACATGTAAACTTGAACTATGGCCATCTGTCCTGGTTTCCTTCGAGCAGGACAGAGGGCAAAACAATTTTTAGCTTACCCTCCTAGACTCATCTCACTCCAAACTATGTTGGTTTCCGGTAAAACGACAACATTTTTGGTGGCTCAGGACGACTATATCTCTGTGTATTTTGTCAATGTTTCTCTGGTAACTTAATATAGCAGGTACTATCTTTTTTACTTAAAAATAAATAAATTTGTGCTATGTTATTATTTATAAAGTGAACAAAAAAATCTCAAATTGAACCGGATGCATAAATATTCATAAACAATTTGATAAATAAAATCTCAAATTGAACAAGATGCATAAGTATTCATAAATGACTTGATAAATTACACAAGTTTTATTGTGGATTTATTTATGAACAAGATGCACGAGTATTCATAAACAACTTGAAAAATTACACAAGTTTTATTGTGGATTTATTTATGGACATGTTTATCAATTATAAATATCATATCTAAAGGATTCAAAATATATGTCAATTCTTTCTTGTTACATTACACAATGCAAAATAACATTTTGATGTTTGTCTTCATTCTTTTAGGTTACATATTTATAAATAACTTGATGAATTGTATAGCGTTTGTCGTGGATTTCAATTTGTTTTTGTTTTGATCTCTCATCTAATTTATTAACATTGATGTTGTATTTCCTAGTATCGAAATCCCTAAATGTTGTTGCACACCGTTTGCTTTGAATTTGACGGGGATTTTTAATTAATTACATAGATGCACCGATCTCTAGTTACACCATCTTCCTAGTAATTATTATAATCATGTTTTTTTTTTTATCATTGAAACTCATCACTCAACAATTTCTCGATTGAATATGGTAACAATGGAACAATGTGTATTACATGAATGGATGGTAGTAATAACTGAGTATGGCATTCCAATTTCTTGATTGAAAAGGCATTGTCTAACTGTTCTACATTTTGGTTTTTCTTGTCAGAATTCGATGACATAAATCTGGAAGAAATCACAATTTTTTTTTAAATTGTATTTTTGAATGTAGAAATGGATTCAGCTTGATGAAAACCGCTGGGACACTTGGATTATACAAAATTAACCACTCAAATCTGTTAACACCATGTTTTTCATAGTTAGAGTCATAGGTTCATCCAATGTTTTAGAGTCATGTCTCAGTTATTTGAAACAACAAAGTTTTCCTAAATAAGTCACAGTTGGTGTGTCGAAGTTTATGAAGTCAGTGACAAACTAAGGGATGGTTTGAAAAATCGAGAAAAAACTTTGGATAAGAGTCGGGAAAGGGTGTAATGATTAGTCATGTGCGATTTGTAAAGGTCCATTTCCCTAAATATCCAGTCATGTCAAAAAATGGGAATTTAGGTACCAAAGTCATGTCAATTGGTTAGGATAAAGGTCATGTCATAAGTTATTATGAGCATCATTACCTAATCATGAAGTTATAAAGGTAAAAAATCATCGTACTCCTATCATTTGTACTTTGCCACTCCTATCATTTGTAGTTTTCACACTTTAAAAGTGTACCTGTCGCACGAGTTTTCTGCGCAAATCTTCAACCTGCTTTCGAACTTCTCGTCACCATGGATTTATCGTTCTCTTCCATGATTACCTTCCTTATCTTTTCAAGCATAAATATTGGTCTCCCTTTTCCCTTCTCCATCACTTTCAGAATTTGTGCGTTGTCCATAGTTTTTTCAGCGAGCTCTGGAGCCCTTCGCTATGTAAAAGTTGTTTTCCATCGGTCGTATTGTAAGTCTGTTGATTTGATTTTGCTGCGTCCCCTCCATTGTTTTCAGTCATTGCTTAAAGGTCTTTATGGAGCTCGTTGCATATTAATCTGTTTGGAATGAGTTGTTTATTTTCACAGTCAGCCTTCTTCCTTTCAAATCACCTACTGTTTCACTGAGTCTCCACTGCGCTGAGTTTCCCTCACGCACTGAGTCTCCCATTGCTCTTTACTACCGCGCCCAGTTTTTCAACTGTGCTAGAATTTTTCGTCACAGTTCCCTACCACGTCAAGTCTCCCGTTACTGTCTACTACCGCATCGAGTTTCCCCACTGCGCCGAAATTTTCCGTCGCGCTTTACTGTTGTGCCAGGAATTTCTGTGGCTGATTTTGTTTGCCGCACAAAGATTTATGTTACTGCCTTTTCTTGCAGTCTCTTCAAAGTTCGTCATTCTTATTTTCCGCACAAAGAAGGTATCACAATTCATTACCGCGCACGTGAGATACATATATACTAGCATCATGGCAGATCCCCAAAGCATAAGAAATAAGGCGAGAAGTGGAAGGGTCATGAGGTTTGAACCTAAGGATCTGGAGTTGATAAATGAAGACCCGACGATTAGGGAATCTTTTGAACAAGCCGGATGTATGCATTTTTGCGAAAAGGATCAAAGGATATAATGCGAAGTTGGTTGAGCAGTTCACCCTCAATTTTACTAGGGTCAACGCGAAAATCACTTTCCGAGTGACGGAGGAAACGTTGTCCGCCACGACAGAGATCCCTCCGTGCGAAGAAAAATGGCTTAAAGACATGCCTTTAGACTTTTCGTGTTATAAGAACTTCATCAAGCCCGAATGTCTAAATCAGAAAATTGGAGTTGACATTCCAAGCCAGTATCTCCTCGAGCCTTTCGAGAAACTTCTAAAGCTAATCAAGAGATATTTCACTTGTGAAGGAAGGTTCGACAGGGTGTATCCATATCACATCAGGTTACTGATGCACTTCATAGGGAAGAAGCCCTTGAATTTATCTTTCTTCTTGTGTTGAATCTTGGGAAAGATGGTAGACAATGTCCAGGCCAAGGCTGATTAGCCGGGGAACAATTTATTCCATTTTTCATTAATCAAGACGTTAGTAGTTGAATAATTGAGACATTCGAACAAGGATTGAGATTCTTTTTTGATTTAATCTAACATCTCCAGAGACCCCAAATGAGACATTCCTCTATCTGCGGAGGAAACAACACTTCATAATTCAGAGGTGAGAAAGGAAGATGTTACTGGAAAAAGGAAAGGGAAAACTCGATGTCCTGTCAACCAACATCCCAGAAGAAAAGCAGGTCAATATTGACTGAAAAAACTAAGGAGATCCAAACTCCCAGTAAACCGCGCACCAAGTCCTCTACCAAGAGATTTCCCATGCGCACCATTTAACTAGAGCTTGTTGAAGGTGCAAGCAAGGGAATTGATGAAAGTCAGGTGGAGTTAGGTGAGGAGAATGCAAATGTTCATGAATTGTTGCAACAAATAAAGCAAGCACGACATGTTATTGCCCAATGTTATCAAGAGAACATAGAGTTAAGAAGACAACTGATAGAAAATACTATTGAAACACCAACTTCGTAGAGTCAAGCAGGTGAGTTACCCCCTAGCTCGCCCACAATGAGAGAAGGGAATCTAAATTGTCTTAAAAAACAACTCAGAGAGGCACAAGATGTACTCACTGAGCTTAGGGAGGAGCAGAGGTTGTCAGAGGAAAAAATCACAGAGCATTTCAAAGAGTGTAGACCAACCATTGGTAGTGCATGTGCAACTCTCGCTAGTGCTCAATCAAAACTAAAAAGAAACACGGTTTTTTTGAGATAGGTGAAGAGTTTGAGCAAACAGAACTGGTCTTTAAGAAAAAAAATTAGAGATTTAAGGTTGCAGGTGACACCGGAGGCATGAGTAAGACAACCCCATTTTTGTCTTTTTGGGTCATGGCATGGAATCTTTCTTTGTACATATCCTACTTTCTTACATTAACAAGAAGTATGATGCAACACTTGGGCAGTGAATATTCGCTGCGTAGATGTTGTAAGCTTACCTAATGAGAAGGGCAGGTATTAATGAAACACATGAGAGTTTTGAAAGAGATGCATGGTCCCCAACTGTTGCTGCCACCTAGAGTTTCACGAGCGACCACGAATGGACATATGCTACACAAACTAGCCGCACACACACTATAGCCAGTGATCACGCAACAACAACCAGAGTCCGTTATACAAAGGTGACATAGTTTCCAGTAGTACGCATGATTACTTAGGCTCCCCTTGGAAGGAAACATAGATTTATCACAACTAGATGGTTGAATCTTACTCATGACCAAATGATTGAAACAAATATGTCGGTTATGTTATGATTGGGCGTAGTCGGGTTTCTATTTTTAGTAAATTTTGTTGAAAAGGTTGTCTAGGGGGAAAATAATCGATTTCAGGATTCTAGGGGAAAGTAGTTTGAGCATAGTAGCCCAAGAGGGCATTAGTTTTCTATATATTGGATATTTTTTTATGTAAGCTAGGTTGGAAAAGTAGTAGAGACAAAGAACTCTTTAATGTAACTTTCTGAATCTGATGGAAATATAATGCAGAGGTCCTGAAGCTTTGATGAAAAGATTCTAGTGGTGGTAGTTTGATGTATTGTCATACTATCTTCATATGTACTTCCTGTTTCCTACAAATTCATGTCTGTTTCATTTGTTTAAATTGGAAATATTTAAAGGCTTTAAAATTCATCTCACGGTGCTTTAGACTCAACCATTTAAACTCCATGTTTTCTTCTAAGTTAAGTTAGAATTCACCTCTAATGGTGCTCTGATTTGTTTTATGTTTCTCCTTTCTTTCGATATACACAATGATATTGAAACTGAAAGACCATTGCCTATTTAGCCTTTATCCTCTCAAAGATTCCCTTACCAGTCATTGATTTCTCTTGTTTTCAGGGGTTTGACTCCATAGCCCAAAAGGTACTATACTTCCTTGCTAGCAAAACTAGAAAAAATTTCCTCAAGCATCCAAATCTAGCTGTCAATCCAAAGTTATCATCTACCAGAAACTAAGTCTCAGAGAGAGCCCTCTCTAGATTGGAAAGGCTAGTTTCCAGTCTTAAAGTTGGTTTGTAGGTTACCTTGGTAGATCGTTTTCTTCATCCCAACAATTTACCAAGTGCTAACATTTTGGCGTCGTTTCCGGAGACAGAATTGAAAACTTTCCCTGGGAAAAAATGACTAAAGCTGTAGATTTGATTCTTGAGGGTAACAGTGAATCAAATACCTATATTGGATGAAACTTATTTTACCCTGGCGACTTCATTGAATAAGATCAGTAGCGTCAAGTAGTTCGAATAAAAAATCCTGGCTCCTAAAAAATTTTACATTAGAGAAAACATTGATCTAGAGCATGCAACATCTTTGTGTGATCCTGAAAAAATTCTACACACAAAAAAGGAAAGGATATCAGACTCAGTATATCACATGGACAGGAATCTATATTTACCTAAAGAAGGGGTAAAAATAATTGACGACCTTGACTTCGATTTATTATTTGAACAAACCTTGTTCAATTATAGATCATAATATTTTCTAAATGAAATCATCTTCGATGAAAAAAAGTTCCAATATTTGATACCAACCAACTCCCCTCAAACCATTGTAATTCCCACTTAGGCTATTCGGCTAGTTCAAATTCCTCCTAGAGTCATCACCACTAGATTGACCCCTCTTGCCTTGCCTACCCAATTACACGATTTACCTTAGAATTATAATTAGAGGATTAAATTATACGGTGCTGAAGGGAATGCTTCAGCTAAAAAACACTTAGATTGGTTTAATGACTTTGTCGACCTGGAAGAGATAGATTGTGAGGATGCAAAGACGATATTGTTTGCACAAAGTCTCTCAGGTGAGGTCAGAAAATGGTTCAAATCTCTTCCAACAACAAGTATCCCTAATTTTTCATCTTTTGAAACACTTTTTCTCGCCAGATGGGGTGATAAAAAGAATCCTCTTTAGTTACTAACTCAGTACAATAATATAAAAAGATCACCAAATGAAACAATACAAGAGTTCTCAACCAGATTTATGAAAGTTTATAATTCAATTCCCACAGAAGTCAAACCTCCTCCCGACATTGCCCAACTTTGATACGTTGATTCTTTTGACAATGACTTTGCATTGCTGTTAAGAGAAAGAAGATCTAATACATTAGATGATATGATGAGCGACACAATTGAAGCAGAAGTAAATCTGATGGCATCAGGGAAGATCAAACATAATCTTGACAAAAGTGTGAAGAAGGTCCAAGGGGAAGCACAACCCTCTATGTCTCAATCATCAGATGAGAAATTTGACTTGATGATGAAGACTATGCAAAGACTTATGGAAAGGATGTACGTAGAAAATAATGTTGCTACCAGTGAACAAACTAATTTTCGGCCCATTAATCAAAATTTTAGAAGAGCCCCAGTTCCATAGATCAGGCAAAGAGACCAGAGGGTTCAAGGTGATCAACAAATAAAACCTCCTTTCCAAAACAACTATGAAAATGAAGATTTTGATCAAATAATTGAAGACCATATGCATTGCTGTGACAATACAGAAAAAAAAACATGTTCTTAACCAAAGAAGAACATGATCAATTTATGGATGCACATGATGAGTTTATGCAGAAAAATGATGATATGTTGTCATCATAAACAAAAGAGTTTAGGAAAGGATACCACAATTCTATTATGCAGTTGCAGAAGCAATATAACCTCAGAAGTAAAAAGGCGCCTACAAATCTTTGAAAGGTAAATCCTACAAGGGAACTTCAGACAAATACGCCTTCTTCAAGCTAACCGAAGAAAGATAATTCAGTAATGGATGTAATGGAGAAAGGAAAATCAAAAGAATAACCCCCAAAGAAAATACTCGAGGCAAGAAAGGAAATGGTCATCAAAGACGTAGAAAAAAATTCGACTCCTTTTAATTTTGAAAGCGAAATGGCTAAAATAAAAATCTATGTTCTGTTTAATGAGCTGATCAAGAATGGGGAATGTAGGAATCGGGTCATTAAAATGCTAAAATTGGAAGAATCCCATGACACCTTGAACATACAAGATGATCACCTTTCTATCTTGCTTGGCCTGCACATGGAAGAGAGTGGCGATGTTGATGATGTTCCTCCTTTCTATGTTAGCCTTAAAATTCATGACATGAACTTACATAATGCCATGTTAGATTCAGGAGCATCACATAATCTCATGCTCAAGGTGGTAATGGATGAGTTGGGCCTAGACATTACAAGACCTTATAAGGATCTTTTCTCTTTTGACTCAAGGAAGGTGAAATGCTTAGGTTTGATCAAAGATCTGGTCGTATCATTGTCTCAAATCCCATTGAAAAATATGATCATGGACATGGCGATTGTCGACATCCCTTCGAAGTTTGGCATGCTGTTATCTAGATCTTGGGCTGCAAAGTTGAAAGGAACTTTGCAAATGGACATGTCATATGCTACTATTCCCATTTTTGGCCAAGAAAGGAGGTTTTACATACAAGTGTTGCTCATGTACATGGTGAGTAGAAAAAATTAACCAGATAATCATCCCATTTACTCTGTTGATACCAATGTTGGTTCCTCTATTTTCTATAATAACTTGAGTTTTGAAGAGGGGAAGCCAACAACTATCATGGCTATCAAAGACAAAATTGAACATCGAACAAAGGAAATTACGGATCAACAAAACAATGTAGAGGATGAAATTTGGAATATGAGTTTTGATGGAGCTGCTAGCAGGGAAGGAGCTAGAGCTGGTGTGTGGATTAACCCTCCTAAGGTGGGTACAAAACTCGGTTCTTACAAGCTCTCTTTCGATTGTACCAATAATATGGCCTGTTATCGCACGATTTGTAGGATAGTTCCAAGGGCTTGAGTCAGGGCTTGAAACCGGCATAACAGGAGCTTCCCCACCCACTGTCACCTCGATGGGGGGCTCTTTCTATTTAGGAGGGAAAATCCAAGGGAGACGTCCCTAAGTCAATCTGGATAAAGGAAGGCTAATGGCCAAGTCAAGGAGAAACCTTTTCACAGATTGA
>ML776705.1:807974-831232 GCA_009831015.1 Picea engelmannii | reverse complement strand
GAAGATAACCCAATTGACCATTGAAGGACCTGGTGTAAAGATGCACGAGATAATCATCCTTCGGCTTATGGCTTGGAGGAACCCGCTGAAGTGCAGCTTCAAATCTGGTATGGTACTCTCTTATTGTCTCATTCTCACGTTTATCAATCCCATACAGACGAGTAAGCAACATATTTGGATCTTCTTTCATGCTCCATCTTTTAAGGAAGACTTCTTGAAGCTTGTCCATGGTTTTAATGCTTCCATCAGGCAGGCTGAGATACCAACGTCTTGCAGCATCATAAAGTGTGGCTGAAAAGAGCTTCATGACCAAATCTTCAGCATCATCGGCAATAGGGTGAAGCTGGAAAAACGACCAGAAGCTGCTCATATGCTCTTTAGCACCAATAGCATCAATTCCATTGAATTTGGGCAACCACTTTTCATACTTAGGTGGCATTGGCCTAGGATAACCAGGTATAGCCGACATGTCCAAAGGTTTGAATAAGTGGGATGACCATTGTCTTTGACTAACCCCAGGGTTTGGATTATTGATCTTGTGCATGGTGTTTCTTCTTGTGATCTTGGTTGCTACAACATTATTGTCTATGGTTAAGTTAGATGATAAAATGGAATGAACTTCATGCTTAACCTAGATTATTGAAAAATCAACATGGTATCAGAGCATAGGTCTTGAAGAGCCCATTGCACAAGAATCTATCAGTCTCCTCTCTTTTCTACAGAACCGTACGACCCTCCTAGGGTTTCCAGAAAATCCGAACGACCTTCCTTTATGAGGTGTTTCAGCCCTTAATCACTTGAACGTTGGGGCTAATTTTAGCATTTGAGAGTACGGCCTCCTCCAACACATCTCCAAATACTCTGAGAGTGACATTTCGAGCATTTTGAAATTTTGGCCCTAGGGTTTCTAGGGTTTTGCCAATTTCTGTGGAAATTTCAGAATTAGTGTTTCTGCAAACTCATTGAAGGATCTCTTCAGCTCACCAGTGTTATTCCATCTTTCAAAGGCTTATTTTTGGTAGTAATAAGTCCAATAAAACCTAAAAGTGTTATCCTAGCCTAGCCATTAGGTTTTCTATCCTAGTTGACAAAGGGTTCTGAAGAATCTAAAATTATGATGAACAAAACTATGATGGAAGATAAGCTTGATGAATCAAGCAACTTCAAAGTTCTTGAAAGAAAAGGCTTCAAAGGAAGACTTATTGTGGGTAATACAAAAGGGTTTACCAGAGATAACTATCAATGAATGGAAGGAAGATGACATCAGGACAAGGAATCCAATCACCTACTCAAGCCCATACATTGAAGGGCCAACTTCAAGATAAAAAATATGACAAAAGGTAACACCATGATTATATTCTTCATAAATATCTCAGATGATAGAGATCAACAAAGAGCCATTGGATAAATCATATCAACATCCTCATGTATGCACTTGTATATATTATGTTAATGTTTAAGCCATTATTATAGTTCTTTGCATTTCATTAGATAACAATAGCATAATACAAGATCACTGAGAAATACACAATCACAAGAGACACAACATTTATCCTGAGAAACCCTCTAGGGGAAGAAAACCCGACAAAAATTCCTTATTATAGATAGCCAATAAAATGCCAAGAGATGTTTTAAACTAATGCAGAAGATCCTCTCCCAGATATGCGCCACTCTCTCTCCTTCTTCTATAACTGCAATTCTGAAACTTGTCTCACAAATGAGTAAGTGAGTTGTGTCTAAGTGAGGCACTAGCCTCCTTATTTATACAAGACTGGCACATGTGAAGTGTCTCTTCACTGGTAGGGTCAACTCTCCAACTGGGTGGTTATAACCACCTTTATTATGTTTCAGGACCTCTTTGATATATTCTGGGGCCGACTTCTTCTTTTTCCTTTTACAATTACAATATGACCAATCCGCAAAAGGGGATTTGGTCCTTTTAAAGTAGCCGACATGATCAATCCACAATGGGGATTGATCCAATGAATAATATATCAAATAATAATAAGAATACACTTTGCAGTTACATTATTTCAACACTCCTCCTTAACAAGAAGGGTATTCTTCAGCAACATCATGCGAGAGAGAGAGGACAACATCATCAACAACATTAAGTGGGTGAGAGGATAGCATTATCAATATCATCTTGGAACACTGACTGGCGTATCTATAAATCATCGGAAGTTTTCTTCATCGACAACATCGTCATTCTCAAAGGAATGCCATCATCATCTGCATCAATATGTATTAGTATAAAAACTGATACATCATCATCATCACAGCACAAGGCTGGCTCATCATAATACAAGACTGGATTTACGTCACAACTATCAAGATGGAATCTCAGTACTCGTCTCATCTCAATGTCTTGCTTTACGTCACAACACTCAGGCTAGAATCAAGATACTAGACTGGATTTACGTCACAACTATCAAGATGGAAGCACAGTACTAGTCTCATCTCATCATCTTGCTTTATGTCACAACACTCAAGCTGGAAGTAAGATACTCGTCCTGCTTTATGTCACAACCATCAGGTTGGAAGCAGGATACTAGACTGGCTTTACGTCACAACTATCCAACTGGAAGCTCAGTGCTAATATCATCATATCATCTTGCTTTACATCACAACCATCAGGTCCGAAGCAAGGTACACATCCTGCTTTATGTCACAACCATCAGGTCGGAAGCAGGGAACTAGACTTGCTTTACGTCGCAGCTATACAGCCGGAAGCATAGTACTAGTCACACATCATCTTGCTTTACGTCACAACCACCAGGTTAGAAGCAAGGTACTCATCCTGCTTTACGTCACATCCATCAGGTCGGAAGCAGGCTACTAGACTGGCTTTACGTCACAGCTATCCAGCTGGAAGCACAATACTAGTCATATCACATCATCTTGCTTTACGTCACAACCATCAGGTCGGAAGCAAGAGATGTCTCATCACATCATCTACTCCCCCTTTCGAGGAGGGTCCTTTCGGACTATACCAAGATTATATCGAAAGTACTCAAACGTTATACGAGATAGTGGCTTGGTCAACACGTCAGCAACCTGTTCATCCGTGCTAATGTACTGGAGATTTAAGGCTCCTCTCTGTACCATGTCATAGATGTAATGATAACGGATCTCTATGTGCTTCGACCTGTCATGGAATACATGATTCTCTTTCATCTTTATGCAGCTCTGGTTGTCACATAGAATCAAGGTTGCTCTCATCTCTAAGTCAAATAGGCTGGTCATCAACTTTTGAAGCCATATAGTTTCGCAGCTGGCAGAACATGCAGCAATGTATTCTGCTTCCGTTGCGCTGAGAGAAATACTAGATTGCTTCCTACTCTTCCACGAGATCATAGCTGATCCCAAACTGAAACAACATCCTAAAGTGCTTTTCCTATCAGAAACAATTCCTACCCAATCTGCATTAGTATATCCACTCAATGTGAAATCATGATATCCATCATAGCTGAGACCACAATCTATTGTACCTTTAAGGTACCTCATCACATGTTTTGCAGCCACTAGGTGAACATGTCTAGATTCTACCAGAAACTAACTCAAGCTGTTCACGAAAAAACAAATGCATGGTCTGGTGTTCATCAGGGACATCAACGATCCAATAATTTGTTTGTACAATGTGGCATCAATCAACTCTAACGAAGTATCGACCAACAACTTCAGCTTCACTTCCATGGGTGTATTCATGGGCTTGCATTCCAACATGTCGAATCTCTTCAAGATTTCGACCGTATACTTCCCTTGGTTAAGGAAGATCCTCTCAGGACTCTGCCATACCTCAATACCTAAGAAATAATGCATTAGGCCAAGGTCTTTCATTTCAAATTCTAAGGCAAGTCTCTTTTTACATTCAATGATGAGCTTTTCTTCTCCAGTTAAGAATAAATCATCCACATATAGCAGTAAGATTACTGGCTCATCGTGCATGATCTTGAAGTAGAGGTTAGAGTCTACTTTACTCTTGGTAAAGCCTAATCTCGTCAAGAAACTGTCTATACGACCATACCAAGCTCTAGGAGTTTGCTTCAATCTGTATAAGGCTTTCTTCAATCTGCAGACATGAGACTTCCTGTCTTCAACCTCAAATCCTTGAGGTTTCTCTATATACACTTCCTCTTCAATGACACCATTTATGAAAGCTGTCTTCACGTCCATCTAGTGCAACTTCCACTTCATCTTAGCTGCAAGAGCTATGATGGTTCTGATCGAAGTGCATCTGGCCATAAGAGAGGATGTCTCTTCATAGTCAATGCCTTCCTTCTGGGAAAAGCCACGAGCGAAAAATCTTGCTTTATACTTCTCAATACTTCCATCAACTACATGTTTTATTTTGAAGATCGATCTGGAGGATACCACATCTTTACTCTTCAGTCTGAGAACTATTTCCCATACTTCATTCTTTATTATGGAATGGTATTCCTCTGTCATGGCATCTGCCCATTTTCCTCTGAATGGATTCTTCAAATAAGATATGATCCTCTTCTAGGAGATCACACATGAAAGCCATATAATTGGAGAATGGATTTGGTCTTTTCACCCGTCTTGTAGTTCCTTGGGAAACACCGTACTTCTCTCCATCTTGAATAAGCTCTCTAGCCCAAGTTGGGTTTCTTTTATAGAGGGTCATCATTTGAGGAGGTTCTTTCACTTCTACTATATCATGGTATTCTATAAGTTCCTCATCAGGGGAAGTTACGACTTCCCTCACTGGTTCTACAACTCTGGGAACCTCCCTCATTGCAGTACTGGGGATTACGGGTTCCTCTTCATATACTTCTTCAAGCTGGCATAGTTTAGATTTCTTGAGCGCTGCATCTTCATCAAAGGTCACATCCCTGCTGATCTCAATGTGATGGTGACCTAGTATATAGATTCTGTTCTTACGTTTAGCTACACTGTTTTGTTGGGGATTATAAGGAGTAGTGAGTTCCCTCTTGATCCCAACATCTTTGCAGAAGTTCAAAAACTCTTTTGAGGTATATTCTCCTCCATTATCTTACCTGAGTATCTTAATCTTCCTTTCAGAAAGGTTCTCTATCAAGGCTTTGAATTCTTTGAACTTGCTGAACACTTCATATTTAGATTTCAAGAAATATATCCATGTTTTATGATAGTAATCATCAATGAATGATACATAATATACATACTCACTAATGGAGGATGATGGCATTGGGCCACATACATCTGAATGAATGAGTTATAGGACTCCTTCTGCCTTGCTGTCCCTCTTCAGAAATGGGTTCTTGATGTTCTTCCCTTGTGCACATCCATTGCACACGCCCTCATGGTCACCTTTGAGTTCTGGTAAACCTTTGACCACTTTGCATATGTATGGTAGTGCCTTGTAGTTGATGTGGGCTAACCTTCTATGCCAAAGTTCACATGAGTTTTCAATGGCATGGGTCATGGCAGCCTCTGAGTGACCCTTTAGTTTATACAAGCCATTTTATTCACTTCCAATGATGATTGCTTCATTTAAGGTTTCTCCTTTATCCCACATAAGAACTTCTCCATCTATAAAGGCAACTTTGAAGCCTTTCTTTTCTAAAGCTAAAATGGAGAGTAGGTTCTTCTTCAAGCCTGGTACATATAGTACGTCCTTCATTTTTAGTGAATTCCCTGAATTCAGTTTGTGGTTTGATTCTCCCACTCCCTTGATGGGATATTGGTAATCATCTCCAAGTGTCACTTTCTGAGAAAAATTCTTTTCTGAGATACAAGAGAGAATGCTTCTTTGTCTCATCATGTGCTTGGATGCACCACTATCAATGAGCCAAGTGTCCTCTCCGGGTGTTACAGATCCTGAGAGGGCCGAGATCAAGACATGGTCTTTGATCTGCTCTCTTATCATCTTTGTGGGTGGCTCTTCATCTTCGACTACATGGGCATGGATCCTCTTATGTTTTCTCTTGTATTCTTCTCGTCTAGCTGGACAAAACTTCACAATGTGTCCCATCTTGTCACAATGATAGCATTGTACAGATGAGTAGTCCCTTTCCTTTCGTTGTCCTTTCTTCTAAAATATCCTTGGATGAGATTCTTTATGATTGAATTTGTTTTACTGTTGAGGCTCTTTATGAGTCTCCTTTTGGAAGTAAGGTTTCTTCCTTCATTTTTTGGTGTGAGTAGCTAGTGCTTGATCATCATCTCTTGCTAGTAACGTTTCACGATTTGCTACTCTTGTTTCTTCTTGGATGCATTCTTCCCATAGACTATCAAGCTTTAGTTTCTCCGTTCTAGCACATATCGTTTGGATGAATGCATCCCAAGGTCTTCTGAGACCATTTAGGGCTGTCATTACGAGTTCGTCTTCATCTATGGTATCTCCAATCGCTTCTAACTGTTCTTTCAATGATGAGATTCTAGAGAAATATTCTTGAATCGTTTCTCCTTTCTGCATCCTTGTATTCTTCAGTTGAGTTCTTAGATTCATCTTCCGGTTTATATTCTTTCCTTCATACAGTCTGTTCAAGGCATCAAACATTTCTTTCAGAGTCTTCTTAGATGACACATAAGGAATCATGTGGTCTTTGATTGAATCTACAATGATTCTTTTGGCCCTGTTTCTGTCCTTTTGATGCTTTGCCTTTTCTGCAACATCGACAGGTTTTGGTACTTCTTCTTTGATGAATCTTGCTAGGTCATTCTCTTCAAGAATGAGGCCAATCCTATACTTCCAGGCACAGAAGATTTCGACTCCTTCTAGCTTGTCAACAAGCTTAATGCTTGTAGACATCTTTACCTAGAGCTAGGAAAATGACTGAAAAATGAAAGTGCTCAAAATCAAAATCTGAACTTACCAGGAGGTGCACTTGGCTGAGGTGAGTAGCCTGGTGTGTTTGGATCTGAGAAAATCCAAATTTTTCTCCTCCAAATTTGATCTATGGATTTCTGGACTGGTGCTTCTTGTTTTCTGGTACCTCTGGTACTCTGGTACTTCTGGTACACTGGTTTTCTGGTACTTTGTGAAACTAGGGTTTCACTTTTTGAGATATCCAGCCACTGAAAAGGTGCGCTGAGGGTGCCAAAGTGATCCTTAGGGGAGGGCACACTTTTCTATATGGTTTTGGGGCTGAAAATCTTCACCATAAAAAAGCCCTAATTTTCATGTACGACAACAGTGACGTTTTTCACTCTTGTGAAAGATTCTTCCTTCAGCTTGGCTCTGATACCATGTTAATGTTTAAGCCAGTATTATAGTTCGTTGCATTTCATTAGATAACAATAGCATAATACAAGATCACTGAGAAATACACAATCACAAGAGACATAACATTTATCCTGGGAAACCCTCTAGGGGAAGAAAACCCAACAAAACGTCCTTATTATAGATAGCCAATACAATGCCAAGAGATCTCTTAAAATAATGTAGAAGATCCTCTCCCAGATATGCGCCACTCTCTCTCCTTCTTCTATAACTACAATTCCGAAACTTGTCTCACAAATGAGCAAGTGAGTTGTGTCTAAGTGAGGCGCTAGCCTCCTTATTTATACAAGACTGACACATGTGAAGTGTCTCTTCATTGGCAGGGCCAACTTCTCCAACTGGGTGGTTATAACCACCTTTATTATGTTTCGGGGCCTCTTTGATATATTCTGCGGCCGACTTCTTATTTTGTCTTTTACAATTACAATATGACCAATCTGCAAAAGAAGATTTGGTCCTTTTAAAGTAGCCGACATGATCAATCCACATGGGGATTGATCTAATGAATAGTATATCAAATAATAATAAGAATACACTTTGTAGTTACATTATTTCAACATATTATTTGTATCATTATGATGAGGGAAATTGCAGGAGGAAGGAACCTTTGCTGAAGTCATGGATCGAAAGGGATCTCAGTGCATTCAGAGGAACAACACACTCAAAGTAAAGAATCCAGGTTTGATTGTTGTAATTGTCATTCCTCTAACCTATATTTCTATAAGTTTGCTACATTACAAGTAGGCGTTGTAGCTGTGACAACATTCCTTAAATTGTTTTGATTCTAGAGATTTACTCATTATTCTCCTTTAGGATATATTCTTGTGTTGGTTCTTTTTGTTTTCTTGTTCCATATATGTTAACAAGAAAAGGAAGATGTGTATCCTTTAAAGGGAGCCACTTGAATCAGAAGGAGTCAAAACTATTTGAGAAAGAGGAAGAATAGAACCATCATTGAGGAAACCAATGCAATAATGCATGATCAAAATCCTTCTATGATTATATGGGAAGAAGCATGCATGACACAATATATGTTTAGTACATGAGTCTTAACCAGACTTTGAAAAACACAACTCCCGAAGAAGCCTCCACCAGAGTGAAGCCCGAGATTGAACACTTCAGGATATTTGGATGCCCAGTGTATTTTCATGTACCCAACGAGAATAAGTCCAAGCTATATCCTTAGAAAGAAAGGATACAATGAATCTTCAAACACATTCTAGATTGACATCCCTAGTTAAAGACAGATTGAGATAAGAAAAAACGTTGTCCTTGAAGAAGAGATAGTCTTTCAAAGACCCATAGAATCTAAGATGGAGATTGACAGTGAGACAATACCTTCTCCCCCTTCAACCGTCTAGAGGGAGACAAACATTATTCCATTTGATCCAGTTTCTCCAATTGATATGTTCAGAGATATTGCAGTAGGGCATAAAAGGCCTACCTAGACTCACTCTGCAAGAGGCAGAGAAACATACAAGCTTCTCAGGGCACATCCTGAGAAAGAGAAAGATATTTTCAAGCTATCCTTTAGTCATGAGCCACTCCATTGATTTTGAGCCTCCTTGTCTTAGAGAAGCAACAAGAGAACATGCATGGAAAGATGCCATAACAAAAGAATACCAATATATCTTAAAAAAAATAAATGATATATAAGATATTATTCAGGGACTAGAAGGGAAGTCTGTGGTAACTTCCAAGTGGATCTATAAGATCAAGCATGCAGCTGATGGAAGTGTTGAGAAATAAAAAACGAGATCTATAGCCAAAGGTTTCTCATAAACATAGGGACTTGTCTATGATGAGACACTTGACCCAGTGAACCCGATATACTTCCATCCGTACTACCATCCATGAGTTGGAAACTATACCAGATAGATAGATTCTTGATGAGTTTGGATTTCAACAAGAGTGTTGCTGATCCAAACCTATATCATTACAGTGTTGGTGACGAGAGCCTGATCCTGATGAATTATTCAGAAAGCGTTGTTGTTGGATACAAGTAATCTTTGACTTCTAAATTCGAGATGAAGAATCTAAGTATGATGCACTACTTCTTGGGACAAGAAGTATGATAGAGGACCGATACAATTTTCCTTAGTCAAGGAAAATATACAATGAAAATATTAAAGAAGTTTAGTATGACAGAATGAAAAATCTACCATGATGGATTTAAAGAAGAATATTGTTGATGATTCAGACAAGACTGATCCACACTTGATTGGATCACTAATGTATCTGGTTAACACCAGACTTGATTCATGCCATGTAATGAATGTGCCTAATCATTCCATGAGTCAACCGAGACAGACTTACTAGACAACAACAAAACATGTATTGAGATATATACAAGGCACAATTGGATATGGCTTGAGATATGACTCTAGTATGAACTTGAGTTTGCAAGATATGTTGATTCGGATTGAGTAGAAAGTACAGTGAACTAGAAAATCACACCCGAATGATGTTCTATCATGAAGTTTTCCATGGTTTCCTAATGCAACAAGAAACAAAACTTTGTAGCCTTGATTACCACAGAGGCAGAGTATATAGCATCGTGTGCGAAACAATGTAGTTTCACAAGCTTCTGACAGATTTACTTGACCATGAGATGGATCCTATGATGATAACCAAGAGCCGTGAGTAAAGCTCCTTGAGAACCCAGTGTTTCCTGATGGATCGAAATACGATGAGATGAAATATCCTTATATCAGAGATATGATGTAGAGGAAAATAGTACACATGCAGTACCTTCCTACACATGAGCAGATTGCGTCTATCTTCACCAAATTAAATTCGTGAAGAATGGTTCCCTAGTTGAGAGGGAGTGCCAATAACTCTAGCCAAGACAAAATTCAAAATACATCCGTGTGAGACTTGGCATGATAAAGAATGCCTCCCTAGCTGAGAGAGTGTGTGATGAATTCATCTATGTGAGGCATTCTCCAACTTACAAACCTATGAGATGTGGATCATTGTAGCTATGTGAGTCTTTCTCTCAGCTTAAAAACCTGAGAGAAAGCCCCTAAGAAGGCTACGTGGTTCCTTCCTAAGACAGAGCTAGGAACATAGAGATGACCTCCTCCATTCAGAGAGTTGAGAAGAACTCCAGATGATTATCCAGTGGGAAAGGCGATCTGTTGAGTTAGATGTGCCTGTGGCTGAGCACAAGGTGAGCGTGTGAAATCTCAAAGTGCTTGGTGCATCGTCATGTGAACATAAATGAAGTTGATGTATTAGCCTCCTCTGAGCAGCAGAGTTGATGAGAAGACTCCAGATGATTCTCCTGTGTGAGGCAGTGGGAATTAAGATCTGTAGAGTGGACGTGTCTGTGGATGAACATAGGTGAACGCGTGAAGATCTGGTTCTTCTGTGTAATGTAGTGAACCAAATATATGACATCCCTATGGATGTGCCCCTAGTGGATGAGCACGAGTGGGTGTATGAGATCCTTTTCTATATATTGTTCAAGAGTCCTTTTCTATATATTGTTCAAGAGTTAGACCTACTTGTAACCCTAATTGTTATGTAAAGGGTATAGGTCAGCCCCACCTTAATGTGATTAATAATAAATGTAAAAGATAATTAATCTGGCTAATAATAATAATAATAATAATAATTGTAATGTGACTTAGAGAGGTCGGCCCTGTTGATCCAATAGACACTTCAGTTGACAGGTTTAGGTTAGTATAAGTAAAAGTAAAATCCCCATTGTGGAAAAATATCTTTCTTGTGAGTTTGGAAATTTCAACAAGTACATCTATTTGGGAAAAGGTGTGCACCTCTCTTGGGCGCTAGACTTCTAGGGTTTGAGCACCCTCTTGCATGCTAGGTATTTCTTGGTGGTGAAGTTCTTTCTCTTGAAGAATATAACAAAGGATTTGGATGGGTTTTCTTCCCTTGTTGAGAAGGGTTTCCCAGGATACTTCTTGTGTGCTTGTGCATGGTGTTTCTTCTTGTGATCTTGGTTGCTGCAACATTGTTGTCTATGGTTAAGTTAAATGATAAAATGGAATGAATTTCATGCTTAACCTAGATTATTGAAAAATCAAAAATAAAGTATAAGGCACAAAGTACATGGTACTTCCCACATGTGTTTAGGAGCTCACAAACACATGGGGATCACCTCCCAAGGTACATAATCTCAACACTCCCTCTTATCGAGGAAGGTGTTTCTCATGAAGCCCATCTTGTCTCTGAAGTAGAAATGTTTTCCCCTTGGCAAGGTGTTGGTGAATATGTTTGCAATATGCTCATCAGTCGATATATAATGTAACTACATTGCACCTCTTTGAACCCAATCAATGATGAAGTGATCCATGATCTCAATGTGCTTCGACCGATCATGGAAAACTGGATTATCAGAGAGTTTGATACAACTCTGATTATTGCAATGTATGGCGGTCGATGGCATCTCATGACCAAATAATCCTACCAACATCTTACGAAGCCAAATCGCCTCACAACTGCCCTGAATGGATGTCGTGTACTCTACCTTGACGGAACTCAAATCAACTGACTTCTGCTTCCGACTGAACCAGGAAACAAGTCACGACCCCAAACCAAAGTAGCACCCTGAGGTTCTTTTCCTGTCAGTAGAACATATTGCCTAGTCCGAGTCAGTGTAGCCAACCAAACCGACCCCATCACCTCTGATATAGTCCAGGAAAAAATCAATTGTACCAACAATGTACCTCAACACATGTTTTTCCCCAATCCAATGAACACTCCTTGACTCTACTATATGATGCCTGAGAGTGTTCACGACAAAACATATATTTGGTCTAGTGTTGAACAAATACATAACTGAACCGATCAACTGCCTATAAAATATAACATCTACCAATTGGGAATATGAAACACTAAGCTTCTTCCAGTTGGTAACCATGGGTGTCGACATAGGTCTGTAGTCCTCCATCTGAAATATGCTCAGAATATATGCAACATACTTCCCCTACTCGAGAAATATGTGTCCCTCCTCCTGCCATACCTCCATACCCAGAAAATAGTGCATCAACCCAATGTCACTCATCTCAAACTCTGATGCAAGTCCCAACTTGCACTTAACTATGAGATCCTCGGCTCCTATGATGAACAAGTCATCTACATATAGAATGAGAATGAGCATGTCCTCACCTCTAATAATGTAATAGAGGTTATGATAAACATTGTTCTTCTCGAAGCCCATCTGAACCAAGTATGTGTCAATACGTGAATACCAAGCTCAGGGAGATTTCTTCAGACCATAAAGTTCCTTTCTCAAAAGACACATGTGAGTCTCCCTCTCACTCACCTCAAACCCCTATGGCTGCTCAATGTACACCTCCTCATCTATAAATCCATTCATAAATATGGTCTTCACATCCATTTGGTGAATGCTCCAACCCATATATGCCACTATGGAAATAATGGTTCTGATTGATGTGTATCTCACAATTGGTGCAAATGTCTCATCATAATAGATTCCATCTATCTGAGAGAAGCCTCACGTCACAAAGCAAGCCTTGTGTTTCTCTATGTTTCCATCTGCAACATACTTGGTTTTGTACAACCACCTATAAGTCACAAATGGCTTCCCCATTGGCCTCATAACCACCTCCCAAACATCATTGTGCACAACAGAGTCATACTCCTCTACCATGGCCTCTCTCCAGACCTGCTGGTCCACTGCCTGCACAAATGTCCGTGGATCAGTATCTGTGATACTCGTCACTAAAGCCAAATGTGATCCAAATATGACTGGAGGTCTACTCTCTCTAATCTAGCTCTTGGGCTCCCCTACATTCTCCTTAGCCTCCTTCAGGGTCTCCTAAAACCATCTAGGTATCCTCTTCCCTGAAGTGGTCAATGGAGAAGTAAGGTCTCTCTTCCAAAGAGTAACTACCTCGGGGCTAGTATCAACACTTTGAGATCCTGAATCCTCTGCCCCCTCTGAGTGACCAACCTCTGACTGTGACCCCGAAGCTATGCTTGGTGAACCTTTCACCCCTGATACCAACATACCAAAAACCTGAGGCTGTGCTCCCTCTGAGACATCAATTGGTGCCTTTGCATCAAACTCAACATTGAATCTCGACTCAAGAGATCTATGAAAATCCCTATCCTCCTCAAATATGACATCTTTGCTCACTACCACTCTCCTAAGTGATGGAATGTAGATACAATGGGCTTTGGAAACCTCTGAGTATCCAACTAGAATCCCCTGCTGGGTTGTGGGGTCTACCTTTGTCCTCTTCTCTGAGGGGACATGAGAAAAGTTCAAGCACCCAAAAATCCTGATGTGCTCGACATTGGGCCTCCTACCATTGAAGGCCTCCTTAGGAGTCATCTTCCCCAATATCCTGTGGGGGCTCCTGTTCTCTAGGTAAAATCTAGTAGCACTTGCCTCAACCCATAGGTACAAAGGAAAACTTTGATCATGCAACATGGATCTCGCTGCACCAATGATAGCCCAGTTCTTCCTCTCGGCAACCCCGTTTTGCTGGGGGTTGTATGGTACGGTCATCTATATTCTAATTCCATGATGGGAACATAATTCTATGAATTGTGTGGAGGAATAATCTCCCCCATTACCCGACCGCAATACCTTGATCCTCTTTCCAGATTGGTTCTCCACGAGATCTCTGAACTCTTGGAACCGTTTGAATAGCTCACTCTTGGTATTCGGGAAATAGATCTAGGTATTCCTTGAGTAGTCATCAATGAATGTGAGATAGTACTCATAACTACTCAAGGACTTCAATTCATGGGCCCACACACATCCATGTTTACTAAATCCAGTATCCCAACTGACCTGGTGTCAGTGCTGGGGAACGAGGCCTTGGTAAACTTACCAAGTGCACACCCTATGAAAACATCCTGATGCTATGTACTGATCTGTGGCACTATGGTTACAAACTCTCTCAGTCCTATGAGAGATCCATGATGTAGATGGGCCATCCTACGATGTCATATCTCACATGTTTTTCTGTTGCCGTCGCTGCTCACTACCAATGCATGAAGAGGTTGAAAAATCAATTTGAACAATTTACCATCCCTCACTCCAATTTCTTGTCCTGAGGCAAGCGAGGACCCATTAGGTTGAATGAATACCTCAGTCCCTCTGAAGGACACCTCAAGACCTCTATCCTGAAGGGTAGAAACTGAAATCAAATTCTTCTTCAACCCAGGGACATAAAGAACGTCCCTGAACAATATAGGTGGTATGCCATCTCTCTGAAAGGTAACAATGCCAATCCCAAAAAATCTAACCAAGGAGTCATTTCTAAGGGAAATCTCCATCCTAACCTCAATGTCTCTGAGATCAGGCAAATTCTCTCTGAATCCAGTCATATGGCTTGAAGCCCCACTGTCAATATACGAGATACTAGGTGTCATACCAACTGAAGTGCAACATATGAGGAAATGACACTCTCTCTTGAATCAAGTCTGAAACTTTGCCTCCTCTGCTGTAGCTATGGTACCACCTCTCTTCTTCTTCCTATTGGGACATTGTCCAACATAGTGCCCCAACTTCTTACAAACAAAGCACTTCACTTTTCTCATATCTTTCTTCTAACCACTTCCGCTCTCTCCTCCCTATGGTGGGCCCCCAAACTTGGGACCCTATCGACCTCCCCGGTCGGCCTTCTTCTTGCCCTTTGTCCAAAGAGAAAGATACTCATCACCCTGAAGTGATTGTTGCTGTTACTGCTATTTTCTAGAAGCCTTTTCCTTTGATACAAGTCTAGTCTCCTCCTGGATGAATTCATCCCACATCCTCTACCATGTGGGCATGACCTCCCTGGCAAAAATGCCACGAAAAAATGGACCCCATGGTTTGGTAAAGTTGTTTAAGGCTGTCCTCACCATAGAATTTGGGTCCACCACCTCTCCAACGGATCCAAATTCGTCTTTGATCTGGGTGTATCGACCAAGGAAAGAAGTCACCAACTCATTTTTGAGCATGCGAATTCCCCTGAGTCGATCATGAAGAACCATCTTCCGGTTCTCATTATAGCTTTGATAAAGATTACATAGAGATGCCCACATCTCATATGTATGAGATTTCCTAGTCAAGTGGGGAATGATATGATCCCATAGTGCATCACATATGGTCCTCTTTGCCTTGTTGTTCCTCTTCCTGAACTATGCTAACAAGACGGAAGAAGTAACAAGGGGAACATGAAAAAATGCCTCAACTATGTCCCATAGTTCGAGGTTTTCCAAGACAAAGACAATCCTGGCCTTCCAAGGTGACTAGTTTCTAGCCCCATCTAGCCTATCCTCCACATGCATCTGAGATGTTGACATGACTTCCAAACTGCACAAAAATTGATGCTCCAACTGCAAAGGAATGTTACCTCACTCCTGTCAACACAGGTGTGAAAAGAGGCAAGCGAACACTGACCTCACTCCTAGCAATATAGGTGTGAAAAGAGGTTGTGACAAATCAACCTCACTCCTACCACGTAGGTGTGAAAAGATACTGATGAAAATGTCCACAAATTGCTCTATAACCCTCTACAAAATTCTGCCAATAAGCTGCCACTAAACTCTGTCAATGGTTGTCCACAAAATCTGCCAAGAAGGTGTCTAAAACAACCCACTCATATGCTGCCCCAAACTACTCAGAAATCAGCCACCAATCTCTGATACCATGAAGATTTTATAGGTCCTATCAAGCTGCCAACTAGGTCTGTCTTTGACCTCAAGTTGCCTCTAAGTTTCAAATGTCAATGAAGTTTTTGTTGCTATTTTACAATAACCAACAATTCAAGAACTTCTTCGCTGATTTGTTACGGTTACATAAGCAATTTTGGTTCTCTAGCATGTAGTTTTTGTTACGAGGGGTTAGCACATGCATACCAAAATATATATAACACATCTAGAGATATTTATAGCTAAAAATATAGTAGTTCTAAACTCTAACATACATGAAAATGAACACATGTATTTTTTGTCAACATGACCCTAGATAAACCCCCCCGGGGAAAACCAGTTTGGAATATAGGTGTATATATAGGGAGAATAGAAGGTGGAATACATCAAGTAGAATATATATAATAACCTGATATAATAACATCTTGATCCAAGCTACAACACAAGCCCAACTAAAGCAAGAGTGCCCTAGGATGGTGTACCCACAATAAATACCGAAAAGACCACTGAAATGGAGCCAGAAGCCAACTGCAAGCTCTGATGAAGAGAACCCTCCACAATACTCTGATACTGATGAGTAGCCTCCCTCTAAAACATACCTCATTTTAATATGAGATCTTAAAGTCCTCCATGTTGATGATGCACCCTCCTCACTAAGTGCTCCCTTCTCCAAGCAAGAACCTCCCCACTAAATAAACAAGGCCCTAAGCTTGCTGGTTGTCTCCAAGGAAGGAAGCACCCAAGCTAGCCTCAAACAATGTATGAAACCTCATGCTCATTCTCTCTCTCAAAATCTCCAAGTGAACAAATGAGTGAATGAGCTCCTACTCCTCCTTTGCACCCCTCTTGAACCTCCATAAGGAAACCTAAAAAATAGACTATTGAGATCACCCTATCTCAAGTCTAATCAAAGGTTGAGATCATCCCATAATAATCTTACTCTCAAACCCACTTTGGGTTAAGTTCCCTAAGTTCACTTTATGTCTCCTAATTCACCCACAAAGTGAATTAATAGTCATTTTAGGCATAAATGACCAAATTTCACTTTTGACTTAAATCTCCTAGGTCAAAATGAAATTAGACATAAATTACAAGGCACAAAGTACATATTACTTCCCACATGTGTTTAGGAACTCACAAACACATAGGGAACACCTCCCAAGGTACACAATTTCAATAGCTATGAAGATTTGAAGTTCTATGATACTATGGTAATTCAACATGTAATTCCCATCAAGGATGATCATAAACCTTTCAAAAAAAAGTTGAGAAGAATCAACCCTTTGTTGTTTCCACTGATTGAAAAGGAAGTAAGGAAACTGTTTTATGCCAATATTATTGTGTCCTTAATATTTTCCAAGTGGGTGTCTAACCTGGTGCCTGTCAAGAAGAAAAGTGGTCAGATAAGATTATGTGTAGATTTTCAGAGTCTAAACAGGGAGTCTCTCAAACACAAGTATCCACTTCCTAAGATGGATTACATCATGCAGAAGGTGGTGAGATCTCAAAAGATGTCAATGCTTGACGGGTTTTCTGGATACAACCAGATTATGGTGCATCCGGATGACTAGGAGAAGAAAACTTTTACAACACCTTGGGGCACTTTCATGTATGAAAAAATGCCTTTTGGGCTCATGAATGCTAGAGTGACTTTCTAAAGAGCCATGGACATAAATTTTGATGATGAAAAGGATAGGTTTATTGTGATTTACTTGGATGATATTGTTGTATTTTCAGATTTTGATCATCAACATCTCGAACATCTAAGAAAGGTTTTCCAGAAATGTAGAAAGTTTGGCATCTCGTTAAATCCAAAAAATTCAAACTTTGGAATGAAAGAAGGAAAATTGCTTGGACACATCATTTCAAAGGATGCCATAAAAATAGACCCCAACAGAGTGGAAGAAATTCTGAAGATTGGTACTCCCAGGAGCAAGAAATGTTAATGTTTATGCCATTATTATAGTTCTTTGCATTTCAATAAGATAAGAGCATAATAAGAACAAGATCACTGGGAAATACACATCCACAAGAGACAACATTTATCCTGGGAAACCCTCTAGGGGAAGAAAACCCAGCAAAACTTCCTTATCATAAATAGCTTATACAATGTTTAAGAGATAACTCAAACCAATACAGAAAAGTCCTCCTCAAGAGATGCGCCACCCTTCTTCTCCTCTCTCTAACTTGTAATTGCAGCTTGCCTCATAAGAGACTGAGCAAGTGAGTTGTGTGTAAGAAGTGAGGCGCTAGCCTCTTATTTATATCAATTTGGCACATGTGAAGAGTCACCATCTGGCAGGGCCGACCTCTCACACTGGGTGGGTAAACCCACCTTTAATTAACTCTGGCCCTTTCATTATAACTACTGGGGCCGACTTCTTATTCTGCACTTTGTAATTGTCCGGTGACCAATCCGCAAAAGGGGATTTGGTCCTTATACAATTACCGACATGATTAATCCTTAATGGGGATTAATCCAATAATAATAATAATAATAATAATAATGACATGATTAATCCTCAATGGGGATTTAATCCAGTAATAATAATGACACGATTAATCCACAATGGGGATTTAATCCAATAACAAAATAATAATAAGAATGCTCTTCGCAGTTACATTATTTCAACAAGAAAGAGGTACAATCTTTCCTAGGAAAAGTAAATTTTTTGAGGAGGTTCATTACCAACTTGGCTGAGATCATAAAGTATATCAAAACTATGCTAAGGAAAGGTAATGAAATAAAATGGACCCCTGAAGCTAGGAATTCGTTTGAAGATATTAAGGTGGCGTTGAACAAAGCTTGAGTGTTGGCCAACCCAGATTTTGCAAAAGATTTTATCTTGTTTTCCTTTGCCTTAGAACACACCATTGCTGGTGTTTTGTTGAAAAAAGATGAGCGAAACTTCAAAAATCCCATAGATGATTTTAGCTTGAAATTGAGAGACTCCCTACTAAGGTATGACATCATGGAAAAACAAGCATATGCATTGGTGAAGGCCCTTAAATAATTCAGAACTTATATTTTACATTCCCATGTCATTGCTTACGTGCCTAGCAATTTTGTAAAGGATATTTTGACTCAGCCTGATCCTGAAGGGAGAAGGGGAAAATGGATCGCAACAATGTTGGAGTATGACATCAAAATCAAGCCTACAAAGATGATTAAGGGTCAAGGGCTTGCAAAATTAACGACGCAGTCAAATTGGATGTTTTGGGAATCAATTTTATTGCTGATTTGTCAAAAAATTCACAAGAAGAAGAAGTCCCACATATATCCCAGAAGTTCCTTGATTCTCCTTGGTATGCTGATGTTATTTACACATTAAGAAAATTACAAGCTCCTCCCAGATTGCGCAAAACCAAAGCCAATTTTTTGAAGTTAAAAGCAACAAAGTTTTGCATTTTGGACAATTATCTGTATTGGAAAGATCCAGGTGGGATCTTACTAAATTGTTTGCTGGAGGAAGAAATGAAAAAGGCTATTAAAGAGTTTCACAAAGGTGACTGTGGGGGGCATTATTATCGGAATACCACTGCACACAAAATACTGAGGGTAGGGTTCTATTAGCTTAGTATTTTTTCTGATGTATACAAGGAATTTTCCAGCTGCCATGGATGTCAGATCTTTGATGGGAAAAGAAAGTTGCAACCCCTACTTTTAAAGACTATCTCTGTCGAAGCACCATTTATGCAATGGGGCCTCAATTTTATAGGAGAAATTCATCCGCCATCCTCATCTCAACATAGGTGGATACTTACAACCATAGACTATTTCACCAAATGGATCGAAGTGGTCCCCACAAGGCAAGCTACTGTACTGCCATCATTCAATTTTTAGAGAGTAGTATCTTGTCTAGATTTGGTTGTCCTGTCAAGATCATTGCTGACAATGCAATGACATTCAAATCTAAGAAAATGGAGAAATTCTACAGTGACTATAACATAAATCTGGGCCATTCCACAGCTTATTACCCACATGGTAATGGGTTGGAATCATCTAACAAAAGCTTGACCAGGATTATTAAGAAGCTTCTGTAAGAAAACAAGAAATCTTGGCACAAAAATCTCATCTATTCATTATGCGCTGACATAATCACCACTAAAATGTCTATTTCCACATCATCTTTTCAGATTGTATATGGTACAAAGGCAATTTTTCCTACATCATTAGGATTTACAGTGAGGATACTACTGCAAGAGAAAGAAGCTGAACCAAATGATGCTCTAAGGATAATAAACCAATTGGTCCATGCGCAACAAATGAAAGACCAAGTCTTTAACAAATCACAGTTGCACAAAGATAAAATGAAAAAAAATTTCGATAGACACACCAAAGAAGATGATTTCAAGGTGAATGATTTGGTACTAATGTGGGATGCAAAAAAGAAGACAAAGGGAGGCATGGGAAGTTTGATCATGTTTGGATGGGGCCATTCAAGATTGTTGCATACCATGGGAACAATGCCTATTTGTTGCAAGAGCTTAATGGTGATCTCATTGGTGGGGGACTTGTGAATGGCACGTTTCTCAAACATTATCTTATTTAGAATTTTTTTTCAATCGCTTCATGTCATTGTAAATAACCATTTTTATTTTCAGACGAAGCATTTCGAGTCAGAAATTAGTAGAAAATTGAAGCTCGAAGTGAAGGCCCTAAGTTTATGCTGAGTTTGGTCAAGGTTGTGTCAAGAAAGTTTTGTAAGTGAGTTTAGTTTGTCAGTTTAGAAATTTGAGTCAAATAAATCCCAACGGTCAAGCACTTGGTCTATTGTTCTTTGCTACCTCACTGGGAGGACAACATCCCCATTGGAGCCAGTTGTTAGCACCATGTTTTTCATAGTTAGTGTCATAGGTTCATCCAACGTTTTAGAGTCATGTCTCAGTTATTTGAAAAACAAAGTTTTCCTAAATAAGTCATAGTTGGCATGTCGAAGTTTATGCGGTCAGTGAGAAACTAAGGGATGGTTTGAAAAATCGAGCGAGAACTTTGGATAAGAGTCGGGAAAGGGTGCAATGATTAGTCATATGAAATTTGTAAGGGTCAATTTCCCTAAATATCGAGTCATGTCAAAAAATGGGAATTTAGGTACCAAACTCATGTCAAGTGGTTAGGATAAAGGTCATGCCATAAGTTGTTATGAGCATCATTACCTAATCATGAAGTCAAAAAGGTGAAAATTCATAGAACTCCTATCATTTGTACTTTTCCACTCCTATTATTTGTACATTGCACACTGCAAAAGTGTACTCGTCGCATGAGTTGTCTGTGCAAATCTTCAACCTGCTCAAGCATAAATATTGGTCACCCTTCATGGTTCTCCATCACTTTCAGAATTTTTGCATTGTCCATAGTTTTTTCATCACGTTCTAGAGCCCTTCGTTGTGTAAAAGTTGTTTGTCATCAATTGTATTGTAAGTCTGTTGATTTGATTTTGTTGCGTTCCCTCCATTGTTTTCGGTCATTGCTTAAAGGTCTTTATGGAGCTCGCTGCATATTAAGCTGTTTGGAATGATTTGTTTCTTTTCATAGTCAACCTTCTTCCTTCTAAATTACCTATTGTTTCACCGAGTCTCCACTACACCGAGTTTTCCTCATGCGTCGAGTCTCCCATTGTTGTTTACTACCACACCCAGTTCCCCACTACATCGATTTTCCCTTCGTGCTTTACTACCGCACCTAGTTTTTCCACTGCGCCAGAATTTTCCGTCATAATTCCCTAATGCGTCAAGTCTTCCTTTGTTTTCTGCTACCACGTTGAGTTTCCCCACTGTGTCTAAATTTTTCATCGTGCTTTACTACTGCGCCATAAATTTTTGTGGATGATTTGTTTTGCTGTGCAAATATTTTTATTATTGCATTTTCTTGCAGTCTCTAAAAAGTTCGTCATTCTTATTTTCCGCGTAGAGAAGGTATCACAGTTCATTACCACACATGTGAGAAAAATATATACTAGCATCATGTAAGTTTCCCAAAGAATAAGAAAGAAGGCGAGAAGTGGCAGGGCCTTGAGGTTTGAACCTCAGGATCTGGAATTGATAAATGAAGACCTGATGATTAGGGAGTCTTTCGAACAAGCCGGATGCATGTGTTTTTGCAAAAGGATCAAAGGATATAATGCGAAGCTGGCTGAGAAATTCGACCTCAATTTTATTGGGGTCAGCACGACAATTGCAGGAATCACTTTCCGAGTGATGGAGGAAATATTGTCAGTCACGACGGAGATCCCTCTGTGTGGAGAAAAATGGTTTAAAGGCATGCCTTTAGACATTTCGTGTTATAAGGACTTCATCAAGCCCAAATGTCTAAATCGAAAAATTGGAGCCGACATTCCAAGCTAGTATCTCCTGGAGCCTTTTGAGAAACTTCTAAATATAATCAGGAATATTTCACCTACGAATGAAGGTTTGACAGGGTGTATCCATATCACATCAGGTTACTGATGCACTTGACAGGGAAAAATCCCTTGAATTTACATTTCTTCTTGTGTCGAAGCTTGGGAAAGATGGCGGACAACGTCCAGGCCAAGGTTGATCAGCCGAAGAATAATTTATTCCATTTTTCAATAATCAATATGTTAGTGGTTGAAGAATTGAGACATTGGAACAAGGATTGGGATTATTTTCTGATTTTGGCTAACATCTCCAGAGACCCCAAAGGAGACATTCTTCTATTTGTGGAGGAAACAACACTTCACAGTTGAGAGGCAAAAATTGAGGAGATCCAAGCTCCTAGTAAACCGTGCACCAATTCCTCTACCAAGAGATTTCCCATGCGTACCGTTCAACCAGAGCCCATTGAAGGTGCAAGCAAGAGAATTGATGAAAGGCAGGTGGAGTTAGGTGAGGAGAATGCAAATGTTCAGGAATTGTCACAACAACTAAGGCAAGCACGATATGTTATTTCCCAATGTTATCAAGAGAACAAAGAGTTAAGAAGACAATTGGCAGAAAATACTATTGAAACACAAACTTCGCAGAGTCGAGCAGGTCATTTACCCCCTATCTCGTCCACAATGAGAGAAGGGAATGCAAACTGGCTTAAAAAACAACTCAGAGAGGAACAAGATGTAATCATTGAGCTTAGGGAGGAACAAAGGCCATTAGAGGAAAAAATCACAGAGCATTTCAAAGAGTGTATGTAACATCCCCGACCCTCAAGAGATTGGGTAATGCTACCACAAGGAATATACACTTATATAATATATATGCATTTTAATGAATTTAAACACTTAATCTCAATAAATACATAATCACTGCTACCATACATAATCAATGGAACTAACAATAATTCATATATGCAACAAAATACATGATAGCATTCAAGCATCACAAAACATGCAGAAAATACATAATTAAGCATAGAAATGATACTTATCTTTTAGCT
>ML776705.1:717299-802486 GCA_009831015.1 Picea engelmannii | reverse complement strand
GAAGTTGCACAAAGCAACATGAAGTATCTTTTATCTCAGGAGCCACTTATGCCGACAACCCACAGACCCTCATTCCCCACACACCTGCTCCACCCCGGGAGGATGCACCTTCACTAATACAAGTCTATTGGCTAGTACACATCCCTTACCTTGGGGTTCAACAATAGGCTAGAACAGAAGTCTCAGAGTACTATAGCTGCTACGGGATTGCCTTCTAAGAGAATTCACTTCCCAACAAACTCTCTCACTTGGGAGAGTTTCTCACATGCATGACAACCTGCCTCTTCAACCAATATTCGACTCATCTACAACCAGGTACGGGTAACAACAACAACATTAAACACTCAATTAGCTCACGGGTGACATTAATAATGAGGAAATGGGTATGGACACCCAAATGGTAACAGTCAACACTAAGGCATAACAAGGATCAAGCGATTACATGATGTGTTGGGCTTCTCAATAAGAAACACATGATGACTTCACTGTTTCCGGTTTCAGAGATGTGTGAGGGTATGCAGAGGTCGACGACGAAGGTCTCAGGTTTAGATAGAGGATGGAAAAATGACAGACCCCCCAACACGAGTTGACGCTTCAGCTTTAACTGCATGCGCCCAAGTCGACACTTGTCTTCATGGAGTTGCATGCGCTCTGCCTACGTCCCCTTTCCAGGAACTTAGGATAAGCTTGATCATGCCCACCTTAGTCTAAAGGAAATAACAATAAAATATTATCCTTTTAGAGATAAGCCCCCCCTTAGCTTATCCCCTAGGCCTAAATACTTAGCCCCCCCTTCCTTACCCTACCTAGTGGAGCTTAGTCACCCATCACTCTTTCTTCGTGGTCGGTCTACACGCAATGATGTTTATATTTTTATTAATGATTTTGAATAATTACATATACAAAACAGGCTCCTAGCCTTAGCATCCTAGGCTCTCTGGACTAATCATCACATAAGCCTCCTAGCTTATTATAACTTGGCTCACCAGCCTAACAAACATGTTTACAATTCATAATTACAACTGGGGCTCTTCCCGGGGATATTACAATCCCTTCCCTTTATTTTTGCACTGTCCTCAGTGCAACTTGTTTATACGTATATATAATTCAAAAATTCTTCAAAAAGATCCAAGCTTTAGCTATTGGAAGCCCATTGTCCACCTGGTGCTCTACTTTCAATCACCAATTATTGTGTTCCTTCTGCAGGTGAAACTCAATTGCTCTATTCCATAGAGTTGCTTCATGAAAGCATTCAGCTCATTGCTCCTTGTTACATGCTTCAATTAAACCTCATTGAAAGCATCGATTGGATGTAGATCCACGACGTTCCACCCAGCCTTAGATATCACTGTTGATAACTCTTAGCAGGGCCATGGCTCCATAGACATAAACACTCTGATCCTACACCTATTCATTCAGAAGCAACATTAGAACGTATATGCAATATATATATATGTGTGTGTGTGTGTGTGTGTGTGTGTGTGTGTGTGTGTGTGTGTGAAATTCTAATAACATTATAACCTGTATACAAGATACACAACATACAATGAATAGAGAATTGATACTTGTCTTTTGATTGAGAAGACCTTCCACTCCTGAGCAGGGCTATGAATCCATCGGGGCAATGGCTTCCCAAGATAGCCACGGTCCACAATCCATATCCACGTGGTCTAGGACAAGGTACCAAACCTCAACAACACTCCAACCAACAGTCTCTCATTCCCCCATATGTTTGTCCCACCCTAGGATGGTACACCTTCACTATCACACAGTCCATCGGCTGCTACACCTCCCTTTCCTTGGGCTTCAGCAATGGGCTGGCTCAGGAAGTCTCAGAGCACCGTGGCTCCTGGAGTTCCAACTGCCCTAAGAGATTTCCAATGAACATCTTCCCCGAGCTACTCTTTGTAGTCAAAATTGTAACTTTAATCAACATCATCTCATCTGCATCACCCACATGCAGTTATCATGAGAAAACATAAAATAATTCATTTAGGAACTCCAATTAGTTCAAAAGGGAATTCAACTTTTCCCCCAGAACATGAAATTCTATTTCATAATTCATCTTGGTTATTGCCATATTATGAATGCAACCATGCTTGTGGTTTTCCATAAGAACCAACTGCATACCATTTTTCCTGCAATCTTTCATCTTGCATATAGCCAACAAATTGTCAGTATTTGTTGTACATCGTAATTCAATTGCAATATGTACAAAATCTTACGTAGTGATCTTAGAATTTCCTACACCTAGCAATTCAATCACAATTACCCAACAATTTAATAAAATAGAATGACTTGTCATTCTATGCATATGCATGTTCATGGTAATATCTGTAATTTCATTACTTCTTTTTTCGAACAAGAAAATTTCATGTATTCAATGCTCATGTGACTATTTGACTTGCAACTTTCATGTTGCAATGTCTAACACCTCCCTAAAATGTCCTCAATTTCATGAGTTAACAACATTTCAGCTGTTAGTAACAATTATTTCTATGCAATAATATATATGCATGTACTTACAAAACACATTCAACCATTGCATTTAGTATACAATTCTATCACTTATATGCATGAGTGCAATTCTCAATGCATAATTAATCAATGCACTTTGATTTGGATTACATAATGCTCTTTATCTTAGTCATGTATCTCACCATCTATAAGTTGGAATTATGGCCAATGTGTTGACACATTCTCCACACACTTCCTATTGTCTTCCCAATTAATTGAATGCCTTCCTTTTCGACCTGAACACTACACCAAGAATATAATTCTGCGTGTTCATTAGTGTTAGCAAAAAAATTGCAGTCTAATTTTTATTTAAAGGTAGGAAGCTTTTAGTACCTGTGTGGCTCATAACCTTTCCATATCGATACCTTACTATTTCCAACCATGTCCTGGTCTCATACATGACTAGCTTACTGGCATTCATTCCTATAACAAGTTCTTATCTTTTAATTCTTTGGTTATTACCCCACAACCAAATTAACATGACATTCTACTATGTCAGTGTGTGCATTTAGAAGCTAAAAAGATTTGAATTAATACAGGCCTTCGGCCTTTACCACATCCAGTGGTATGCATTCAAATAATATAATCATGTGATTTTATAAAATAACTTTGGCTGAGGAAATTCTTTCCTAAATTCCCTTCAACAATTATGCAAAAAGAGTAATAAAAACTCATACCTACATGACTGCCATTAATAAATTTTATACTACCTAAATGTTTGATTGTAGTAGAAGATTTCATGCTTCTTTTATCAAACTTATAACCAAGACTTCAACTTTTTGTTGCTTCCTTCCTTATGTAGCAACATCATCAATAATACATGCAACATGAAAGCATTATTTTTCTTCTTATGGTTGTTCAACCAACCATAATTCAACTGCTACAGTGCTACCACAATTTTAGCAACTTCTTTCCCATGTGCAACTTTTCCTTGCTGATCCTAGAAGTCTTCAGTTATTCCCGGATTCTTGAATCTTCTGGTGCTCTCATTGTAGTCACTGTACATGACTATTTTTGTCCTGAGAACTTTCTAGCCAAATCACTCTTGGATGCCTTTGCATTTATAGTCCCAAACTAAGCTGATATTAACCTTCAACTTTCATTAATTTCTTGGGTCCAACTATCCCAATCTCGTACTTGGATGAATCAAATTCCACACCAAGATGTTTTATAGAATTTGGATTCTTCAACATCTAGATACTCTTCAGGACTGAACTTCTTCAGCCCTTTCCTGATGGAATACTTTAGTACTTGAGGTTTTCTTGTACTCGTCGCTTCTCTTTGCCAACTGGCCTCAAACTTGACTTGCCTAGGAAATCTCTAGCATATTGTAAGGATGCACATATGCCTCCTTTGCTAGCTGCATAGAATTAACTGAAAGTAATTCTTTCACCTTACCATCATAACTTCAAGTGATACCTCCAACCTCTTGGGTTGTCACTCATGGCTCTATGTCACTTAAGATGGATTCTTTTCAAGCACCATATCATTTGCATTCAAACCATACGTAGAACCATTTTCTTCTTCCTGGTTCCTTATTGATTTTTCTTTAGAAGTCATTTCACTTTTAAATTATTCTTGACTTGATATCTCCATGCTCTTATGGAAATACCTTCACACCCTTGGAGTGCATCAACAATCCTCTACTATTCTAGCTTTCCTTCCTGGAGTGTTGACATGCTTTCCTATTAGCTGGATATCTATCTCATGATTTCTTCTTCCATTATCTTAGGATGTTCATGGACTTGACCCCATCCAGGTTTGCATACTTTCCATAACATATTATGCTGATATTAATTTTCATCATTCCATTATTATTTGGATTCCTCTAATTCAGCTCATGCATATTCAACTTTTTTCATGCCATCTTTGATGACTTCATGCCATGCTTCCACTGCGCATTTTGATAGAAATAACGGAGGTGCTATCTCCAATCTATAGGGATGATCCTTGGAGATGTCACATCTTATCTCCAAACTCTTTCATATTCCATAAAACCTTCCTTCCTTATTCCCATTCTTTGCATCTCCATACCAAATTATGGTTCATGCATTATCATGTATTGTAGATGGCTTTCTCCACTTAGTATTCATATTTGATGTGCAAATATTGTCACCTGAATTGTTGTCCCCAAACAATAATTCCATTTGGACTTTCCATGCTGCTTATTGAACCCAACATCTCATCCAATGACTTCTGAAAAATATTAGATGTAGAATAAAGAATTTTCCCTAACCTTATTCCTTCTATCTAAAGACATATCTATCACTTTTTTTTGTTTTAATGTAACCATTACATCTGGAATCCGCTTTTCGAGACCTTTCCAATCACAACTTCCTTTCTCAATTCCGAGCCTTGAGCAGAAAGCTATAATCCTTTAAAACTTGTGATTTTTCTCTGATGCACTTCTTGTGTAGCGATCTCTTTTCTCTGAACTAATGACTCTTAGATATTTGATGGACCCTATCATAAAGTTCCCAGGTATTTAGTACCTCCCCGATGCAGGTCCGAACTAGATGAAACCCACGAGCTTCCTTCTTAACCCCTTTTCCCTTCTTTAGCACAGTTTTCAGGCACTAGCCCCTGTTTTCCTTGGGCCCTTAATTTGCATGGGACCACGGTTGTAACCAAGTGATAAATCAATAGGTTCTTACTCGAGCCTTCGGCTTCGAGAATTTTCAAACACAACACAAAAATCTCTTGGTGTTCCAGATTACTAAACTCGCGAAGTAGAGTGGATCAATAGTCCACGTCTACCCAACATCCAACGATTGACACTCTCTATGGAACCTCAGGCGTCTGAGTTCTGAGACTTCAGAGCTTCGAGACTTCAGGACTTTGGAGGATTTCACATCCGCACATCCCCAACACACCAAACCATTAATCTTCGAGCACTTCCATGTCACCTTTGGTGACGTCATTATGTCATGTCACTTCGATGTTACAAAACTTCAGAAGGTTCTTCCTTTCATTCCTTATGAACCACCTTTCTAGAGTGTCAAGCCTCTAGACTTCGCAACTGGCGGCATGTGTCCATTGGGACCCACGACTTCTGTGCTTGGACTAAGATACTGAATAGTCACATCACTTAATGCTTTTCCAATTGCAGGGGCATGTGGTAGCGGTTTGGAGTAACCCTCCTTTCGTCCCACAATTCTTTTGACGTTGACATGTAACCCCTCAGTGAATCCATGGTTTGGATTGCTGGATTGCCTTGGAGAATTAAATCTCGTGCAACTTGGGTCCCCACAATGCCTCCTGGCCATCGATCTTGATGTATCGTGATCAACACCAGTGTGGGTCTGCCAACCTTTAACTATGCTATGTAACCTCGGGTCCCACTAACCATGCTCATATGGAGTGCCACGTGACAGAATACTAGTCGCTGACTCGTGGCCCAATCAGATGGGTGTCACATGTCACGTTCTATATGGAATTTCAACCTTCCATGGTTTCGAAACCCATTGACACGTGGAAAACATCCCATGTGTCCATGTCCATCCAAGTGGCATCATCATGACTCACTACGTCGGCTCTTCAGGACTTTGAAACTTCGATCTTCGGGAGTTCTATCCTCAGCACACACTAATTCTCCCAAACTCTGAAATCTCGAACAAACCAATCTTCTGACACACGTCCCTCTTGACGGACGGTCTGGATTAACTTCGGACTTCAGAGCTTCGGGAGCTTTCGCCCTTCACCATTGCATTTCACCTTTTAACATTAGCTTGATCCAATGGTCGAGATCTTCTCCCCAGATATACGGTGTAGATCCACTTTGGGGATTTAGAAGTTTATACATCAACACATCTCCCTTCTCCCAATCGCCGAACTCCAAAGTTACGATTTGTCGTGAGATCTAATGGTAAGGCTTCTCACTAATTCTACGGTGTAGATCCACTTCGGGACTTCGAAGCTTCATGCTTCAAGATTTTTATTATTCTGCATCAACTTCACCGAAGTCATGAAGTTTGAAGGCTTCCAGGTTAACCTTTCTGCACCCTCTCTAGATCTGACGGTTGTAAGGGTTTTCCCTTCCTTCCGAACAGATCCTACGACCCCAACACCACAAGTGTTGTGATCTCTCTCTCTATGGCCAAATACCACGACTGTCATAGTTTTATAATACTGCTACACCTCCTGAGCTTCGTAACATGACCAAAGTAACCTCTTGGCACTCAGGGATGTTCTAAGGTTCGAAATTGGTTTCCCTGGACATAGTTTCCACTTGAGACCTTGGTTCTAATGACCACTTATCCAACCCATCCAGGCTTAGTGTTGAAACCATCACTTTGAACTCGAATTTTTTCTATTTCGAGAACAATTCTTTCCAAAACTTTTGCTTCAATTTCCACTAACTTGGCCCATCCAAGATTAGTGTTGAAAAACTTGGCTCTGATACCATATTGTAACATCCTCGGCCCTTCAGAGACTGGGTAATGCTACCACACAGAATATACACTTATATAATATATATTCATTTTAATGAATTTAAAAGACTTAATCTCAATAAACACAGAATCACTGCTACTATACAGAACCAATGGAACTAACAATAATTCATATATGCAACGGAATAAATGATAACATTTGAGCATCACAAAACATGCATAAAATATATAATTAAGCACAAAAATGATACTTATCTTTTAGTTGGAGTAAATCCACCAACTGTGTGCAAACCTTCCACGAACCTCCCAGCCTTAGACCACGCTGCTCATCACTCTCAATAGTAGGTCACCCCCGAGCTGGGACTAAACTCCACCGGGCAAGGGAATTCTAGGCTTGGCAAGGACAACAAGGAAGTTACACAAAGAAACAGGAAGGATATTTTATCCCAGGAGCCACTTACGCCCACAACCCACAGACCCTCATTCCTCGCATGCCTGCTCCACCCCATGAGGATACACCTTCACTAATACAAGTCCATCGGCTAGTACACCTCCCTTACCTTGGGCTTCAACAACAGGCTGGACCAGAAGTCTCAGAGTACTATAGCTGCTATGGGACTCCCTTCCAGGAGAACTCACTTCCCAACAAACTCTCTCACCTGGGAGAGTTGCTCACAGGCATGAAAACCTGCCTCTTCAACCAATATTTGACTCAGCTATAGCCAGGTACGGGTAACAACAACAACATTCAAAACTCAGTTAGCTCACAGGTGACATCAGTAATGGGGAAATGGGTATGGACACCCAAACGGTAACAATCAACACTAAGGCATAGGTAGGCTCAGGCGATTATAGGACGCGTCAGGATTCTTAGCAAGCAACATAAGATGACTTCACCATTTTTGGTTTCAGAGATGCGTGAGGGTATGCAGAGGTCGACGACGAAGGTCTCAGGTTTAGACGTAGGATGGAATAATGGAAAACCCCCCAACACGAGATGACGCTTCAGCTTTAATTGCATGTGCCTAGGTCGACACTTGTCTTCTTGGAGCTGCATGCACTCCATTTAGCCTATGTCCCCTTTCCAGGAACTTAGGATAAGCCTGATCATGCCCACCTTAGTCTAAAGGAAATAACAATAAAATATTATCCTTTTAGAGATAAGCCCCCCCTTAGCTTCGCCCCTAGGCCTAAATACTTAGCCCCTCCTTCCTTACCCTACCTAGTGGATCTTAGTCTCCCATCACTCTTTCTTCGTGGTCGGTCTACAGGCAACGCTGTTTATATTTTTATTAACGATTTTGAATAATGACATATACAAAATGGGCTCCTGGCCTTAACATCCTAGGCTCTCTAGCCTAATCATCACATAAGCCTCCTAGCTTATTATAAATTGGCTCGCCAACCTAACAAATATGTTTACAATTCATAATTAAAATTGGGGCTCTTCCGAGGGATATTACAGTGTAGACCAGTCATTGATAACACATGTGCAAATCTCACCAGTGCTCAATCAAAACTGAAAAGAAATGCGGTTTTGTTGAGATAGGTGAAGAGTTTGAGCAAACAGAACTGGTATTTAAGAAAAACAATCAGAGATTTAAGGTTGTAGGTGACATCGGAGGCATGAGTAAGAGAGCCCCAGTTTTGTGTTTTTGGGTCGTGGCATGGAATCTTTATTTGTACATATCCTGCTTTCTTACGTTAACAAGAACTCTGACGCAACACTTTGGCGGTGAATATTCGTTGCGCAAATGTTGTAAGCTTACATAATGAGAAGGGAAGGTATTAATGAAACACATGCAAGTTTTGAAGGAGATGCATGGTCCCCAATCGTTGCTGGCACCTGGAGTTGCACAGATGACCACGAATGGACATTTTCTACACAAGCTCGCTATGCACACACTATAGCCAGTGATAGTGCAACAATAACTAGAGTATGTTATGCAAAGGTGACAGAGTTTCCATTAGTACACATGATTACTCAGGTACCCCTTGGAAGGAAACACTGGTTTATCACAACCAGATGGCCAAATCTTACTCATGACCAAATGATTGAAACAAATTTATCGGTTATGTTATGATTGGGTGCAGTCGAGTTTCTACTTTTAGTAAATTTTGTTGAAAAGGTTGTCTAGGGGGAAAGTAACCGAATTCGAGATTCTAGGGGAAAGTAGTTCGAGCATAACATCCCAAGAGGGCGTTAGTTTTCTATATATTGGATCTTTTTGATGTAAGCCAGGTTGGAAAAGTAGTAGAGACAAAGGACTCTTGAATGTAACTTTCTGAATCTGGTGGAAATATAAAGCAGAGGTCCTGATGCTTCGATGAAAAGATTCTAGTGGTGGTGGTTTGATGTATTGTGATCCTATATTCGTATCTACTTCTTATTTCCTGCAAATTCATGTCTGTTTCATTTGTTTAAATTGGAAATATTTAAAGGGTTTAAATTTCATCGCGCAGTGCTTTAGACTCAACCATTTAAACTATGTGTTTTCTTCTAAGTTAGGTCGGAATTCATCTCTAATGTTGCTCTGATTTTCTTTACGTTCCTCATTTCTTTCGCTATACACAACGATATTGAAACTAAAAGACCATTGCCTATTTAGAATTTATCCTCTCAAAGCTTCCCTTACCAGTTATTGATTTCTCTTGTTTTCAGGGGGTTGACTCCATAGCCCAAAAGGTATTGTACTTCCTTGCCAGTGAAACTAGAAAAAATTTCCTCAAGCATCCAAATCTAGTCATCAATCCAAAGTTATCATCTACCAGAGACTAGGTCTCAGAGAGAGCCCTCTCTAGATTGGAAAGGCTAGTTTCTAGTATTAAAGTTGGTTTGTAGGTTACCTTGGTAGATCATTTTCTTTATCCCAACAATTTACCAAGTGCTAACATTTTGGCGCTGTTGTCGGGGACGAAATTGAAAACTTTCCCTCGAAAAAAATGACTAAAGCTATAGATTTGATTCCTGAGGGTAACAGTGAATTGAATACCTATATTGGATGAAACTTATTTTACCTTGGCGACTTCATTGAATAAGATCAATAGCGTCAAGTAGTTTGAATCAGAAATCCTGGCTCCTAAGAAAGTTTACACTAAAGCGAACCCTGATCCAGAGCCTGCAACATTTGTGTCTTATCCTGAAAAACTTCTACACAAAAGAAAGGAAAGGATAACGGACTTAGTATGTTACCTGTATATGAACCTATCTTTACCTAAAGACGGGGTAAAAAAATTGATGACCTTGACTTAAATTTATTATTTGAACAAACCCTATTCAGGTATAGATCTGAATCTTATATGAATGAAATCATCTTCAATGAATAAAATTTCCAATCTTTAATACGAACCAACCCCCCTCAAACCATTGTAATTCCAACTCAGACTATTTGGCCAGTTCAAATTCCTCCTAGAGTCATGGCCGCTAGATTCTCCCCTCTCCCCTTGCCTTCCCAATTACATGATTTACCTTAGAATTATAATCAAAGAATTAAACTATATGATGTTGAAGGGAATGTTTCAGCTAAAAACCACTTAGATTAGTTTCATGACTTTGTCGACCTAGAAGAGGTAGATTATGAGGATGCAAAGATGATATTGTTTTCACAAAGTCTCTTAGGTGAGGTTAGAAAATGGTACAAATCTCTTCCAGCAACGAGTATCCCTAACTTTGCAGCTTTTGAAACATTTTTCTTGCCAGATGGAGTGATAAAAATAATCCTCTTTAGTTACTAACTTAGTACAATAATATAAAAAGATCACCAAATGAAACAATACAAATTTCTCAACCAAATTTATGAAAGTTTATAATTCAATTCCCACAGAAGTCAAACTGCCTCCCGGAGCTGCCCAACTTTGATACGCTGTTTCTTTTGACAACAAATTTTCCTTGTTGTTAAGAGAAAGAAGATCTAATACATTAGAGGATATGATGAGCGACACAATTGAAGTAGAAGTAAATATGATGACATCAGGGAAGATCAAACATAATATTGACATAAGTGTGAAGAAGGTCCAAGGGGAAGCACAACCCTCTACGTCTCAATCATCAGACGAGAAATTTCACTTGATGATGAAGACTATGAAAAGACTCATGGAAATGATGTTTGTTGAAAATAATCTTGCCAACAGGGATCAAACTGATTTTCAGCCGATAAATCAAAATTTTATAAGAGCCCTAGTTCCACAACTCAGGCAAAGATACCAGAGGGACCAAGGCGATCAACAAATAAAACCTCCTTTCCAAAAAAACTATGCAAATGAATATTTTGATCAAATAATCGAAGACCATATGCATTGTTGTGATGATACAAAAACACAAATTTTCTTAACCAATGGAGAACATGATCAATTTATGGATGCACATGATGAGTTTATGTAGGAAAATGATGATATGTTGTCATTGGAAATAAAAGAGTTTAGGAAAGGATACCACAATTCTATTATGCAGCTGTAGAAGCAGTATAACCGCAGAAGTAAAAAGGTGCCTACAAATCGTACAAAGGAGAATCCTGCAAGGGAACTTCAGACAAATACACCTTCTTCAAGCCAACAGAAGAAAGATAATTCAGTAAGGGATGTAATGGATAAAGGAAAATCAAAATAAGAACCACCAAAGAAAATACCCGAGGCAAGAAAGGAAATGATCATCAAAGATGTAGAAAAAGCTCTGTCTCCTTTTAATTTTGAAAGTGAAATGGATAAAATAAAAATCTATGTTCCGTTTAATGAGCTGATCAAGAATGGGGAATATAGGAATTAGATCATTAAAATGCTAAAAATGGAAGAATCCCTTGACACCTTGAACATACAAGATGATCACCCTGCTATCTTGTTTGGCTTGCACGTGGAAGAGAGTGGTGATGTTGATGATGTTCCTCCTTTCTATGTTAGCCTTAAAATTCATGTCATGACCTTACATGATGCCATCTTAGATTCAGGAGCATCACATAATCTCATGCCCAAGGTGGTCATGGATGAGTTAGGCCTAGACACTACAAGACCTTATAAGGATCTTTTCTCGTTTGACTCAAGGAAGGTGAAATGATTAGATTTGATCAAAGATTTGGTCGTATTAATGTCTCAAATCCCATCGAAAAATATGATCATGGATGTGGTGGTTGCTGACTTCCCTCCGAAGTTTGGCATGTTGTTATATAGATCTTGGGCTGCAAAGTTGAAAGGAACTTTGCAAATGGACATGTCATATGCTACTATTCTTGTTTTTGACCAAGAAAGGAGGTTGTACAGAGAATTGTTTCTCAAGTACATGGTGAGTAGAAAAAATCAACCAAATAATCATCTTATTTACTCTGTTGATATCGAAGTTGGTTCCTCTATTTTCTATAATAACTTGAGTTTTGAAGAGGGGAAACCAACAACTTTCATGGCTATCAAAGACAAAACTGAGCATCGAACAAAGGAAATTATAGATCAGCAAAACAATGCAGAAGATGAAATTTGGAATATGAGTTTTGATGGAGCTGCTAGCAGGGAAGGAGCTAGAGTTGGTATGTGAATTAACCCTCCCAAGGTGGGTACAAAAATCTGTTCTTACAAGCTCGCTTTCTATTGTACCAATAATATGACCGAATATGAGGCACTGAATTGGGATTGAAGACTTTAAAATAATTGGGTGCTAGAAGGATAACTGTACATGGGGATTATGAGCTTGTCATTAACCAGGTAAAGGGTATATATCAGTCCACGCATCCTAGGTTGAGACAAAACAAGAATTTAGTGTTGGATCTTCTTGAAGAGTTTTCAGAATATAATTTGTCAGTGATTCCTAGGGGGAAAAATCAAATTGCAGATGCTTTGGCTACTTTAGCTTTGGTTTTCAAAATTCCATTTTTTTTCTAATAAGAAGTTTGAAATTGAAGTCAAACATAGGCCATCAGTACCTAATAACATTAAATATTGGAAAGTATTTGAAGACGAAAAACAGGTAGAAAGATTCCTTCAAATGAGTGATGAATTTGCTATTGTAAATATCGATGATGAGTGTTGTTGTGAAGTGAATGAAGACGTAGTTGTGTTCAACAACAATTACCTTTTTGAGAATCATATTACTGGAAGAGATATAGTGTAGCTGAAAAATAACATTATTCCCAAAGGCTTGGTCCCATTGGAAAATATTTTTGACAACAATGATGTAGCCAGAAATCCTAAAATCACTGCAAACGATGAGGATATAGAAGAGTGCAACATTGGAACTCAAGAATATCCCAATATCATCAAATTGTCGAAAAATCTCGGTCTATAAATAAAACAGAGGTATATCAGCCTTATGAAAGACTTCCCTGATGTCTTTTCATGGATTTATGAAGATTTGAAGGTCTATGATACTAAGGTAATTCAACATGTAATTCCCATCAAGGATGATCATAAACCTTTCGAGTAAAAGTTGAGAAAAATCAACCCTCTATTATTGCCACTGATTGAAAATGAGGTAAGGAAACTGTTTGATGAAAATATTATTGTGTCCTTAAGATTTTCCAAGTGAGTGGATAACCTGGTGCCTATCAGGAAGAAAAGTGGTGAGATAAGATTATGTGTAGATTTTCAGAATCTAAACAGGGTGTCTCTCAAAGACAATTATCCACTTCCTAAGATAGATTATATCCTGCGGAAGGTGGTGGGATCTTAGAAGATGTCAATGCTTGATGGTTTTTCTGGATACAACCAAATTATGGTGCATCTAGATGACCAGGAGAAGACAACTTTTACAACACCTTGGGGCACTTTCATGTATCTGAAAATGTCTTTTGGGATCATGAATGCCGGAGCAAATTTCCAAAGAGCCATGGACATAGCCTTTGCTGATGAAAATGATAAGTTTCTTGTGATTTACTTGGATGGTATCACTGTATTTTCAGATTCCAATCATCAACATCTCAAACATCTAAGAAAGGTTTTCCAGAAATGTAGAAAGTTTGGCATCTCTTTAAATCCAAAAAAATCAAACTTTGGAATGTAAGAAGGAAAATTGCTTGGACACATCATTTCAAAGGAACGCATAAAAATAAACCCCAATAGAGTGGAAGCAATTCTAAAGATCAACACTCCTAGAAGCAAGAAAGAGGTACAATCTTTCCTAGGAAAAGTAAATTTTTTGAGGAGGTTCATTCCCAACTTGGCTAAGATCATAAAGTATATCACAAATATTCTCAGGAAAGGTAATTAAATAAAATGGACCCCTGAAGCTAGGAAGTTGTTTGAATATATTAATGTGGCGCTGACCAAAGCTCCAGTGTTAGCCAACCCAGATTTTGCAAAATATTTTATCTTGTTTTCCTTTGCCTCAAAATGCACCATTGTTGGTGTTTTGTTGCAAAATGATGAGTGAAACTTTGAAAATACCATAGCTTAATATATATTAATGTGGCGCTGACCAAAGATCCAGTGTTAGCCAACCCGGATTTTGCAAAATATTTTATCTTGTTTTCCTTTTCCTCAAAATGCACCATTGTTGGTGTTTTGTTGCAAAACGATGAGTGAAACTTTGAAAATACCATAGCTTGTTTTAGTAGGACATTGATAGAATCCCCACTAAGGTATGACATCATGGAAAAACAAGCATATGCCTTGGTGAAGGCCCTTAAAGAATTCATAACTTATATTTTACATTTCCATGTCATTGCTTATGTGCCTAGAAATTATGTAAACGATATTTTGAATCAGCCTAATCCTAAAGGGATAATGGAAAAATGTATAGCAACAATGTTGGAGTATGACCTCGAAATAAATCCTACAAATATGATTAAGGGTCAAGGGCTTGCAAAATTAAGGGCCTAGTCAAATTGCAATGTTTAGAAATCAATTTTATTGCTGATTTGTCGGAAAATTCACAAGAAGAAGCAGTCCCATAGATATCCCAGAAGTTCCTTGATTCTCCTTGGTATGCTAATGTTATTTACATAATAAGAAACTTACAAGCTCCTCTCGGATTGAGCAAAACCAAAACCAGATTTTTGAAGTTAAAAGCAACAAAGTTTTGCATTCTGGACAATTCTCTGTATTGGAAAGATCCAGGTGGGATCTTACTAAATTGTTTGTTGGAGGAAAAAATGAAAAAGGATATTAAAAAGTTTCACAAAGGTGATTGTGGGGGGCATCATTATTGGAATAACACTACGCACAAAATATTGAGGGTAGGGTTCTATTGGCCTAGTATTTTTTCTGATGTATACAATGAAGTTTCCAACTGCCATGAATGCCAGATCTTTGATGGGAAAATAAAGATGTAACCCCTACCTTTAAAGCCTATCTCTATCGAAGCACCATTTATGCAATGGGGCCTCTATTTTATAGTAGAAATTAATCCTCCATCATCAACTCAACATAGGTGGATACTGACAGCCACAAACTATTTTACCAAATGAATCGAAGAGGTCCCCACAAGGCAAGCTACTAATACTGTCATAATTCAAGTTTTAGAGAGTAATATCTTGTCTAGATTTGGTTGTCCAGTCAAGATCATTACTGGCAATGCAACGACATTCAAATCTAATAAAATGGAGAAATTCTACAGTGACTATAACATAACTCTGGGCCATTCCACAACTTATTACCCACATGGTAATGAGTTGGATGAATCGTCTAACAAAATCTTGACCAGGAGTATTAAGAAGCTTCTGCAGGAAAAAAAGAAAGATTGGTACAAAAATCTTATCTATGTGTTATGGGCTGACATAATCACCACTAAAAGGTGTATTTCCACATCACCTTTTAAGATTGTATATGGTACAGAGGCAATTTTTCATACATCATTAGGATCTCCAGTGAGGATACTATTGCAAGTGAAAGAATCTGAACTAAACGACGCTCTAAGGATAATAAACCAATTGGTCCATGCACAACAAATGAGAGAACACGTCTTCAATAAATCACATCCGCACTAAGATAAAATGAAAAGAATTTTTGACAGACACACCAAAGAAGATGATTTCAAGGAGAATGATTTGGTACTAAAGTGGGATGAAAAAAATGAATATAGAGGGAGGGATGGGGAGTTCTATCATCTTTGGATGGGGCCATTTAAGATTTATACGTACCATGGGAACAATGCCTATTTTTTGAAAGAGATTAATGGAGATCTCATTGGTGGGGGACCTGTGAATGACAGGTTTCTCAAACATTATCTTGTTTAGCAAATTTTTTCAGTCTCTTCATGTCATTGTAAATAACCATTTTTATTTCCAGACGAAGCATTTCAAGTCAGAAATCAACAGAAAATTGAAGGCCGAAGTGAAGGCCCTAAGTTTATGTTGAGTTTCCTCAAGGTTATGTTAAGAAAGTTTTGTAAGTGACTTTAGTTTGTCAGTTTAGAATTTTGAGTCAAATAAATCCCAACGATCAAGCACTTGGTCTATTGTTCTTTGCTACCTCGCTGGGAGGACAACATACCCATTGGAGCCAATTGTTAGCAACATGTTTTTCGTAGTTAGAGTCATAGGTTCATCCAACGTTTTAGAATCATGTCTCAGTTATTTGAAAAAACAATTTTTTCCTAAATAAGTCAAAGTTGGTGTGTCAAAGTTTATAAGGTCAGTGAAAAACTAAGGGATGGTATGAAAAATTGAGCAAAAACTCTGGATAAGAGTCGGGAAAGAGTGTAATGATTAGTCAAGTGCAATTTGTAAAGTTCCATTTCCATAAATATCGAGTCATGTCAAAAACGTGGAATTTAGGTACCAAAGTCGTGTCAAGTGGTTAGGATAAAGGTCATGTCATATTATTATGAGCATCATTACCTAATAATGAAGTCAGAAAAGTGAAAAATCATGGCACTCCTATCATTTGTACTTTGCCACTCCTATCATTTGTACTTTGTCAATCCTATCATTTGTACTTTAAATATCGTAAAAGGTGTTTGTCTACTTAACTTTATACAAATATCCTAAAAGGAGTTTGTCCACTTAACTTTAAGGTAAACTACAAAGTAAGGGGTCAACAACCCTTACTTTTCCCCTTTACAATATTAAAATCCAATCTAACCCTAAAAATGCACATAAGAATCCCTAAAGATGACGTCAACCCTCTCTAGGGTGAGGTTTTGACATTTTTAGGTGGGCGTTGAGCTTGGAGATGAATTGTTGGGCCTCCAAAGGCTCCTCCCTCATGCACTAGCCTAATCTCTATCATGCAAAGGGTATTATTCCTCCTATTGTTCTAGAGTCTGTACTTAAGGCTTAGAAGTACAGTGTCTAGGCATCCGAAAGTGAGTAAGGGGTAGAGAAGGAAGAAATTTCAACCTTCGGCAAGGGAAACTAGGGTTGATTTCTAGGTTGTTGTCTAGCTTCCAACTATTCTTGGAAGTTTATGTCCCTTTCAATCGATGCCCACGAATGTTCCAGTTCTACCTGGGTAGTGGCTGTTTTAAGAATAGTATAAAAAATATTCAAGGCAATATGTGTTTGATCTGATAGTCCGGGTTCAATATTAGGTTGTCTTGTCATAGGGACAGTCATAGAGGAACAAAATGATAAGAAAATATCAAAGAATTTTTTTAGATGCTATCTCGATTTCGGTCATATAAAGGAGAGTTATAGCTCCGATAATGAAAACAAGATGCAAACCAAAGGCCCTTTCCTATAACTGAGTTATATTTTAATAAATGTGTATGAGGTGTAAGAAAACCATTAAGTTGTCTATCATGTAAGGCTCCTATCAAGGGAGAATCTCACTTATAAACAAAAGAAGAAAAAGATAAAGAAATAACATGATGAAGCATAATATATATATAGAAATCTAAAATGTTCACTGGTCTTATACTTGCTGATAGCCGGTACAGAGGAAAAACAGTAAACAATATAGAAAACTAAAATTTATTCATTATAGTAGAGGTTGTACTAAATTATAGCGAAACATTCATCAGATACATATATGAAATGAAATGAAATGAAATATGAAATATAAGGAAACAAACTCATAACACAGTTGTGGCGGAATCAAGAATCTTTGGATTTGCTTTATATTAACTCTCAAGGGAGAAAAGTCTCTATTACAAGCGACCCAAAAAAGTCCAGCCCTTGTTCTTTCCTTCTATTGTATATTTATACAGATTTACATATGATGGAATCTCAATCGTTCCAGGATTTTCAGTTACAACAAGAAGGAGATCAATCATTTCATTTCTTTATCCTATGTCTTTATTTGGTACCAGAAGCCTTCCTCTCACATGCTCGGTACAAGTGACACATTTTTCCACCAGCCAAGATATCAACCTTGAAGGTTCTGCTTGACAATTAGCCTAAAAAATGTAACAATCTCTGACTAATTGCGGCAACCTTTCTTCCATCTATCGGTCTAGGGTGTCAATAGCGCACAATTGCACACTTGGTTTAATAACCCATTTATCTATTTGAACTATGTCTACCAGAGTTACTTGTGAGATTTCGACCGAATCTCTTTCTTCTTTCTCATTTATATCAAGTGAGAGTTTCACCATATTCATTTGGCTCAACGTATCATCATTACTCTCGCTATCAATGCCTAACAGATTTCCATCTATAGAACCAAAAGCCTCTTCACAGGATTTCCTTACCTTCTTGGCTTGCAATTTGCCTTCTGATATGCTACGTTCCCATTCTTTCAACAAAATATTACCTCGGGTCTGTTCCGAAATGGAAAAATTAGAACCTTTTCCCGATTCCCTGTTTGCTATAGCTATTACAACCTCTTGAAATGCGACCCGAGATGCTCCAACTTCTCTCTCTCTGACAGATAAGTTTTCTAATACTTGATCGATAAGTAGACAATTGTCCCGAATCGTCTCTCTTGGCAAGTAAACTTCACTAGGCTGTAGAAACCCTGCTCCGAATCTCCATATCTTGGAACTGGAATATCCTGATACTTATAACTTGGCTTTGGACGAACTCTAATCTAACATGTAGCTACTCAATCAAGTATCTTTGTTGGCCTACTTGTATTTGACTGGTATGAGCTACCATCTCTGCTTGTTCGAGCTTAGTTTTGAGCAACTCAATTTCCTTTTTATCGACAATTCTTGCTTGTTATATTCCTGTGCTTTCCTGGTCCTTGGCAGCCTCCTCTGCTGTAGCTAGTTTAGCTTCTAAGGTTTTGATGAGGCGATTTTTTCGCTTCAGCTGATTTTTCAAAACCCCGACTAAAAATTGGTTTTTCGTAGCATACGCCCCTAATGTCCTGGCTATTTCTGTCGCAAACTCTTATTTCTTCTTGTCTTTACTGTTAGTCAACACCTTGAACTTCTTGGACGTTGATCCCTCTTCTTGATATAATTCTCTTTTTACCACATCTTTTCTCTTTTTATCAAAAAAGAACTCATTTGGTGGAAGCTCTTCCATCCTTATAGGTCTCAATTATTCATTTAAAATCCACCCTGCATCTATGTTCCCTTGAGTTGACTGTAAGGGAGTAATGGAGGCGATGGGATCTCCGATTTTCTTAGCTGATTGGCCAAGAGTGGCATCTGGAGTCAGATTTTTCGGTGGATCGGGAGTTTTCATTTCTGGTTTCGGACTCCCATTTTTCTCTCCCCTGTCCTGGTGTTTTTCTTGTCTGGGTGCTATATCTTTGGAGCCTTCGACTTCTTTTTGCTGCACCTCTGCTGTTATAGGATTCTCACCCTGCAATACTGGGGGAAGACAACTCTGTCGGTGTTCTTGGAATTTTAAAACATTGGTCCTCTCTTCGGGTGCCAGGGCTTGTATCCGAGCCAAAACCTCGTCATAAGATCTCGTGCCTCGGAAAATGTCATCCGAGGGAGAATTTTCATGTTCAAACCTACTAAGCCCGCAACTGGCTAAGTGATTACTTACAACCCTCTGCAGATCGTGCTTTTTGAATTCAACATGAACCAATTTCAGGTCCTCTAGGGCTGCTACCTCAGCTTTAGCATGCCCGAAATCTAACAAAGAATAGGAACTTAAATGAATAGGAAAAGGTGGCCATACCTTCTTAGAATATCCCTTAAGCTCTTTGCTTACGCCACCAATTACAATTTGTCTGGCAATCTCACGACAAGCCAGCCTATTGGGTATGAATAAAGGCAAGGCATTCGGAGGAACATAAGCACCAAAAACCCTGAGATATGAAAATTCTGCTTTCATGTACCAGTCGGCTATACTTCTCAGATTTACCGCGATACTGTCTGAGATCCTGGGTGGCGGGTGGCCGAAGATAGTGACATGCAGTGGTACCATCACCCAGTTAAAGATTTCATACACAAAATCTGAGGCTTTGTCTTCCCGCAACTTTGAATGGTAGATGTGGATGGGCTCAACCTCTGATGGAGTCTAGCTCCAACTCATTAAGGGAAAAGGTGTCAGAAAACACATGACGTCCATTATATAAGTGGACATAAAGAATGAAGCAATATTTCCGCTCTCCCTCTGCACTCGATACTCTGTAACTCAGTTGGTCAAAGTATCAGACAGTAGTTTAGCCCAGTCGAAGGAACAACCTTCGGTGACCGTGTGAATTAGAGGCACCCACTGAAGGAAAAATTGTGTGGTATCCTCTCTCCCATATAATCTGTAGGTCGTCATAGCGATATGTTTGAACTGTGGTTCCAGAAAAGCTATTGAATATATACCATTATTGTCCGCCCTTAACTTCGCAGGGTGTGAGACCCAATCTTTGATTAAACCAGACATAGTCTTGTTGTATTGCACACATTCCTTCTGTTTGAAATTCTCCAGGAATTCGACATTGTAAACAAAGTCTGACCCGGCTGGCAACTTGTACATAGCCTGGAATTGTTCATGTCTGAAAGTCCCAATGGTGACCCTTTGCTCGTTGATGATGGTTCTGGTTGGTATATCTACATGGTCTAATGCCCACCGGATCATATTTTAGTAAGGGAGCAGACGTGACCTAGCTGCTACTTTATGCATTTGAGCCTGGACGACGATCTTATACTTGGTGATCAGGTTGTCTTTTTCATTTTCACTGGAATCATCCGAAACATCTACCAATTCAGACTGTAGAACCTCAGAAATATATGACCAGGTCCTGACAGAGTCGACACTTCGAGGTGAAGTATCAGAAACGTTGTCTGAACCTTGTCCTGAAACATCAACAGTGGCTTTAAACACTTTTTGTGGGGCCATGGCAGGGTATTCTACTTTAGCTCTCCTGCGATAAAAATATGTATACATACAAAAATTAGTTCGCTCGCAAAAAGTTGGCTTTGCGTAGAATAGAAATGAAATTTTGAGACAACAAATAAAAGATCCATGTCTTCGACTATTTAAAACTAGGTTGTCCTTAGGGACATAACGGTCAAATCGTTCTTAAATATAAATTTAGAAATAAAAACCAAATCCTTACTTGTCGATTCGCCTCGTTTCCAATTAATGTCCTAGATTTTGACAGTTCGTAATGCAAGTTGGCGCAAGGAAAGTTTAAAATTTCCTCGGAGACTGTGCATATTAATTTGTATTAAAACACTGGAATTGCTAGCTTATCTTAATTAATCAGGCCTTTGTTATATAATCTTTCGGCATTCGCCTCATCGGGAGCTTTCACTTTAACCCTTTGAACCTCTTAGACTCGAGATTGTGATAATTAGCTTTGGTTAATAAAAAAACATAACCATTATTAGGCGTTTAATTAATTGCATTGTTATTTATATCGTGATTTCACGACTTGGAGCTTCGAAGGTATAGCTTCCGGGAGGCTCCTATGTTGAGTTGCGAAATCACGATGAAATGATTTAATTAAATTGGAGGATAAAACCGGATTAAGTGTTTAATTAATTATGTTTCTAGTTTTATTGCGACTCGATGCTTTGAAGGTATAGCTTTTGAGGGAAAACATGCTAAGTTGTGAATTCCCGACTGAGCTTAACCACGGCTGAACTTTTTACCTTTAACATTAACCCGGGTTACTAAAACAAGAATCTCGCGGTTTCGACATCGGGGTTATGGCGGTAAGACTTTTGGAGCTAGCAAACGCCAAGACATGAAATCCTGATGATGCTTAGCTGCGGTTTAGAGTATTTATACTCTCGGTAAATATCTGGGTAAAATTTTTAAAACTAGTTCGCCGTTTCGCCCCTCGGGACTTGTAAACTATGTGATCTATAACTCCTGACATGCGACATCCCAAGGTAAAAAGGAGAGATTCATTTAAAAGAAAATAAAAATAAGTCTTACCTTAAGAGTATGATAATCGTCGCTGTTTACGTGATGAGACTTCTGAGATTTTGGGAAAAATAAAGGAAAATATGAAAACCGACTTTCGATTTCAAGCATTAAGATATGAAATTTTAAACAGGCTAAAAAAAGACAAAGGCGGCTCCAACATAGGCTCCAACTAGGGATCCTGTTTTCCTGCAAGACGGGAAGAACAATAGACCACGTGCCTATATTGGGTAAATGGAGTCAATGGCTTTAATCTAGCGAAAATATTCCCTAAAACAGGATACTAAAGGGGAAAGGGACTTCGTCTTTTACCTTCGAAAATATTTTCAAAACTCAGATACCTTTTAAACTCAGCTATAGTCCCCTTCACGACTTTCTCCTTCCCGTTACTAAATTCAGGTCTGCATTAAGACAATCAAAACAGTTCTAGGAGACCCAACAAATCTTGTGGTTATCGACTTGCGTCAAAAGAAACAATTTTTTACGTTTTTAATCAGGGAGCCTTGTCTGAACTTGGGATGTAGATCAGGTTTTAAAAATAATTGGTTACCAGAGTAGAGTGATATTCATGTATAACAGCCTTACAGATATCTCAGATATTCTTCACTGCCAACGAGCCTGTTCAGTACCTCGGTGAAGTTATCTGGCCCTTTTTACTGAATTTCCTTTCATCGTCTTTCAGACTAGACAGGGGCAATCATTTCTGAATTTCCTTTCACCACCTGTCTTATAATTTGCTTTTTTAGAGCGCGAAGATGGGGGAAATCAGTTTATATGAGGGATGATATCTGTGTAATATTTTGCATTATAGGTCTGTCAACTTACTTTGATTACTCGGTACCAACCTTCCCTTAACTTTCACAACACCTTCGTTCGCAGGGAGATAGGGAAAAATTAACTTTTTTGGGGTGTTCTATTTGAGCAAGCCTCAATCCTATGAAATTGTTGAAAAACCTAGAAAAGTCAGGATCACTTAAGCATCACTTTGTTTAGCAAGGTACCAAGGAGTTGTGAAGAGTAGGTTACTTTTCACAATCTTCTTTGAAACTTTCGAGGTTAAAACGTAAACTCTTCCCCCTACGTGTGTGAAACTGGAAAGATGTTGGCTTTTTCAAAAGGTAAACCTGAAAGTAGAAAAGGGTGACAGATAGAGATCTACGGATTGAAAAATGGGGGTCAAAAATCAAAACTGACTCTTGATAATCTTTTCGGGGGTGCTTTACTTTGGGTGACTTATTCATTTCGTCTTATTCTTTCGTAAACGCTTAGCCATGGAAATGTTCCTTTATTTATTATTTCAGATGATATTGCCGTATTCTTATGGGGTTATCTTGGTTTCCTTTGAGAACCCTTCAAAACAAATCTTTTAGGAATTCTCACCTTTATCTTACCGTTTCATTTTCTTTCCAAACTATCAAAATCTTTTTATCACCTGTTTAAGCCAATTTATTTTCCGATACACGACTTTCTGGTTCCTTCTCCTGCTCATTTTGTTTGCAATTGGAATCCTGTAAAAGGAAAATATTAAGGTTATCAAGGCTTTTTTTTTTTTAAAGGTGTCGAAAATTTATGAAAAGAAAAGAAAATCAAAATAGCAATGCGAAATGAAATATATATACATATGTAAAAAAATTTATATATGAATATACAAATCTAATATATATATATATATATATATATATATATATATATATATATATATATATATATATTTGGCGACTGCTTATGTCATATAATGCTTCAGGTAACGTCCGTTGACAGGGGCATTGAGGATTTCACCGTCTAGATTTTCTAGTAGGAAATAATTTTTTCCTTCGAGAGCTGAGACTCTGAATGGCCCATACCAGAGGTGATCGAATTTACGATGTTTCATTGTTTCTTCCCTCCTTGCATCTCACCTTAAAACTAAATCACCTGGGAGGAAATCTCCGTCCTTTGCCCTACGGTCGAATAATGCCTTCATGTCATCTTGATACTTCTGCAACCTTTCATCTACTTCGACCCTGTGCTGTTGAACCTCGATTAGCTAGTTTATCCTCCCGGTGACATGATTAGGTTCTTCTTTCTGATCTTGCCACAATTTCATCACGGGGAGCGCTAAATTTATAGGTAACACTGCATCTGTCCCATATACCATCTGAAAAGGGGAAATGCCGATAGAATTTTTAGTGCCTATGCGATTCCCCCACAAGGCGTACTTTAAATGCACATGCCAAGACTTTTTGCTTTCATCCAACACTTTCTTAATTATATTGATCAGACTCTTGTTAGACGACTCGGCCTGTCCATTTCCTTGGGGTAGTACGTTGTAGAATGGCCAAGGATGATATTATACTTTTGGCAGAAGCTGATCATAGCCATAGATTTGAAAGCCTGGGCATTATCTGTGACTATCTTTTGGTGGCAGCCAAATCTTGACAAGATATTGTCTTCTAAGAAATCTATTACCACCGAGTCAGTTTCCCTTTTGGTTAGAATAGCTTCTACCCATTTAGTAAAGTAGTATGTGGCAGTTAAGATCTACTTGTGTTGGGTGCTAGAATGTGGATTAATCTCTCCTATAAAATCTAGCCCCCATTGTTGAAAAGGGGCTTTAGTTTTGATCAAAACTAAAGGTAGCACCGAGAGTTTCTATTTGCCTGCAAATAGCTGACAAGGGTTACAGGCTCAGACCTTGGCGTTAACATCTGAGAAACGTTTTGGCTAGTAATACCCAACCCTCAGAATTTTGTAAGCTGTGGCCCTCCAAGTGTGATGTCCTCCACATACTCCTTCATGAAATTCACTTATAACCCTTTATGTTTTCGATTCAACTAAGCAGATTAACAAGAAACCGAGTGGGTCTTTCCAATATAGTTGATTTTCGGCAATACAATACTTAACCACATGAAGCTTTAAAGTCTTGGATTTTGATGGCGATAGTTCACTTGGGAATTTTAGAGTCAACAGGTAGGATACTATGTTTCTATACCATTATGATGATATGAACTTCTCCTCGATCTTAGTTGCATTTGTTCGTTCATCAAGCTCATTTATGTTCATGTCTTCCACACCTTCCTGTAGGCAGTTTATATCCAGAGCTCTGAGATTTGATTCAGCCAAAAGTTTGTCCAGGCCTTGTCCCTTTATCAGTTTAGTGGGTTTGATTTCCAGGTCAAATTCTTGAATCTTGGCAAGCCATCGTCCTCTTTTCCCATCGCTGTCTGGTTGTACCAAAATATCTTTCACAGAACTTGTAGGTACATACACGATTATCTTGGAGTGTAATACATATGTTCTAAATGGCTTTAGTGCTTTTACCATGGCGTATGCTTGTTTTTCTATTATATCATATTTAAGTTCTGCGTCTCTGAGGCTCTTGCTGAAAAAGGCGATCGACTATTCGAAACCCTCTTCGTTTTTTTGGAGGAGCACCGTAGCAATCGTGTGTTCGGAGGCAAACGAGAAAATAAGAAATTCTTTTAGATAATCGGGGCTTGCCAATACAGGTGCCTTGGCTATGACTTTCTTAATGTGTGTGAATGATGCTTTGGCCTCTGTTGTCAACTTTACTTCGCTGTTCTTTTTCAGCATATCTGTGATCAATTTTACAATTTCAGCGAAATTCGGGATAAATCTTCGTAAAAAAATTATTTTTCCTAAGAAAGATTGAATTTCTTTTACATTTCTAGGAATGTTTATAATGTCTATTGCTTGAACCCTCTTAGGATCAATCTTAATTCCATCCTTAGATACAATATGACCCAAAAGTTTACCTTCTTGCATGGCGAAGTGTGATTTCTTGGGGTTTAAGGACAGACCAAACCTGCGACATTTTTCGAATGTTTGTTTAAGATGTACCATATGCTCTTCGTCGGATTTGGAAAAAACCGTTAAATCATTGAGATAGATGACTATGAACTTATCCCTCTCTCCAATGAAAGTGATGTCCATAGCGCGTTGGAATGTGGCTCCTGCATTCATCAAACCGAAAGGCATTTTATCATACATGAACGTACCCCAAGGGGTAGTAAAAGCTGTTTTTTCTTTATCTTATTCATTCATGGCAATTTGATTATATCCAGAGAAATCGTCAATCATAGACATTCTGTTTTCCCCAACTACCCTTTCTAGCACGTGATCCATTTTAGGTAGCAGATAGTTGTCTTTAAGGGAGGACTTATTTAGATTTCTGAAATCCACGCACAGTCTAATTTCCCTACTCTTTTTTCTAACCGAGACCAGGTTTGCCACCCAGTCCGAATATCTCAGAGGTACTATAATTTTTGCCTCTAAAAGTTTCTTCACTTCTCTCTCGACCACAGGCAATAAAATGGGGTTGATCTGCCTAAGCTTTTTTCTAAAGGGTTTGACCCCAGGCTTTAGAGGTATCTTGTGATCGATCACGGTAGTTTTGTAGGTTCTTAACTCATCGTAAGACCAAGCGAAAATGTCTTTAAATTGTCTGAGTAAGTCCTTATACTTGTCTTTTATTTCAGGGGGGAGGAGTTTAGATATTTTAACCATCCTGGACTCTTCTTTGGTTCCTATGTCACATTCCTCGACCTCTTCTGGTTGGGGTTGAAAGTTGGATTTTACAGGTATGTTGTTTTGATCAAACAATCTTTCCAGAGGGATCAGTCCTTTCATAATCTAGTTATTTTTTAGGACTAGCATGCGATGATTTGCGATTTTGTCTTGGAAATCTTGAGGGTCCTCTCCTTCTTGCATGATCCATATATGGTCATTCTGATTTTCTTGATCTACGTGAGTTTCAGAAAATTCATCTACTTCTTCAAGAAACTACTTAATTTGTTCATCATCCTCAAAAACCTACCATTGTTGGATATTATCCGGTATAGATGGTCTGTGTCTTATCTCAATGTGATACTTCAATTTAAAGGTTGTAGGAGGAGTGAAAGTTGAAGCTGCTTTAGCTAATGCATCAACCTGTAAGTTTTCTGTGCGTGGGATGAAGTGGAAATTTACAGACGAGAAAAAGTTCTCCATTAGATCCCAGGCACAATTTCTGTATGTTCTTAATCTGGGATGCTTGGCCTGGTATTGCCGATTTATTTGTTTGACTATCAACTCCGCATCTCCGTATATCTCTAGGTTTTTTATTTTTAGCCTCTTGGCAGCCTCTAATCCTAAGACCAAGGCTTTGTATTCACATACATTGTTAGTATAATCTATATCCCATTGTAGTCTGTAAAAAAAAGGGATAACGAACCTTTCTTTAGGTGCCACAAAAAGCACTCCTGAACCAGCTCCTTCGCAAGACAGGGCACCATCAAAAAACATTTTCCAGATATCAATGCTACACATATCCTCGATCATGTAACCTGACTCTTCGTGCTCTATATCGTTTTCCTCTGTGCAACCATCTAAACCGTCGTCAAAAGATAAGATACAATTTCCTAAATCTTGACCTGCAATGTAAATAGGGAAATTGTTCGGGTTTTGAGGGTCGCTTACTGTATATGCTAACCTCGTCTCCCTGTAAAACCGAGTAAATTTCCCACCAAACACAGGAATCATGGCGTACGTCATATCCAGTTGAAGAGAACCCCCCAGCTTGGCTCCCCATGACCTAGACAACAGTAAGATGTACTTGGGGGGAATATCAACAATGACCACATCCATCAAGATGCTCTTAACTTGGACCTGTGCGAGGGTGACTACTAAATCCTTTATCATTCCCATACACTTAACTCTTCTCGAATCAAACGAGTAAAGATCTACGTAAGGTCTAGTGATCTGGAGACCCAATTTGTCCATAATAATTTTAGGCATCATGTTATGTGAGGCTCCAGAGTCTAGCATGCAATTATGTAGTAGTTGATCGTACACGTTTAAGGTGATATAAAAGGGAGCAACAATGTCTTTGGCTCCTTCAAAATGTGGACCAAAAGTGATGTTGGGCTTATCATCTTCCAGGTTCAAAACGTCAGATTGGCTTTCTAGCTCTGAAACACCTATCACTTTGGTAATCTGCTTTCGGTAAATTGGGTTTTTCGCTAACTCTACCAGAGGAATTGGTATCTTAATTTTATTTATCTTGTTTTTGAAACTGAAAACTCCCCTCACCTTGTCTGTTTCTCTAGTTGGGACTTCCGAATCCTTCTTTTCCAACTTATTTGTCTGGACTGCCTTATTACTCATGGTCTTGGTTAAAGGTGTATTTATATTAGCTGCTTCGGTTTCCTGTGTTTTAGTCTCAACCTTTTCTACTTCGGGTTCTTGCGCGTTTACTACTTTCATTTTGTTGTTAGGTAACACGGTTTCTTCTGGGGTAGGCTCATAAGTTTGACCTCTTGGGAGAATTTTCTTAGGTTGAGTAGTTGAAATAGGCTTACCCTTAGATCTCAAGTTATACCTAGGTTGGACCTCAACCATTATCATACTGATTTCTTCTTGATAACTACAAAGGTTAGTATAATCTCTTTCTTCACCTTCAATAGATGATTGTTGAGTGTTTAAAGATTTTTCATAATCCTCTCTAGTCAGATAAGGTTGTGTGCAGTCATCACCCAAGTTCGTGACATCATCATCTAAATCTCCTAAATCTTAGAGATCATTCGCTCCTATAAAATTTTTGTTCTTTAGGGGAGTTTGTATTTTCTGATCTTTGTTTTTTATCTGTCTTTGCTGATTTGAGGGATTGAGATTCTTCCTAAAATCCTTTTTGGTGAAAGAATCGACTTTGGCTTGTTCTAGCTCCATTCTGGATATCTTATTAGATAGTTCCTTAATTATCCTGGCCATATCGTCTACTTTGTCATCTGTGTATCTATTAGACCCTGACGTCCCGCTTCTACTAGATGTTCTCTAAAGCATCTAGTTTCTCGGTTTCCCGCTTCTACTTTAGCTTTTAACTTACCATAAGCCATCATATTTGACTCAATTTCTACAACATCATCTTGCATCCGGTTTAGATTAGCTCCCCTTCTTTCTCATAAAAGAAGTGAAAAATCTGGTTCGAAAGCCCCCGTGAAAGTTACTTTGGCTGCGGGTTGGGACGGTTTAACCTTGGCTGGGATTTTATTATATAGCTTGTTGAATATTTGAATAAACTCCATAATTGTTTCTAAATTATTTTTTCTTAAAGACCCAAACTTGGTTAAATAGTATAGGTGGTCCTTTCTTTCACCCCATTGTCTAAGGAAAGCATCTTCCAAGGCATCATAGGACAAGATAGATCCTGCAGGTAGACTCTGAAACCAAGTTCGGACCTGACCTTCGAAGGTTTGGACGAAAAGCCTCGAATACACATCTTCATGGTCGAGACCTAGGATGTCTGCGAATTGATCAAAGAAATTTATGTGTTCGGCTGTGGTCAGATCTCCTTCCCCGGTAAATTTTGGAATTTTTTTTATATAGTTTTTGGGAAGGTCATGCAAAGGAACAGGTAATACCAAAGGAGTGTATCTTGCTGCCACTTTAGCAAACACTCTGGGAGGGGGGGTAGGCCCTTGGCCTCCAACTCCTCCCCCAGGAGCACCTCCACCTCCTCCTTCGACAACCCCTCCACCTTCCCCTCCGATGGCTACCATGGTTATTAGTGGAAAGTTGTAAAGGGGGTTTTGGAAGATTAAAAGTGAATATTTACTTTCTTCGTGGGGTGAAAAATCTGAGGATGACTAGTAAGGGATGCGAGGGCTTGGCTCTTCAGACTTGCAAGAGATGTAGTCAGGGGAACCAATGGGTGTGGAAACTGGATGTGTGAAATATTCTTCGAGACTATGTGAGGTCGCAAAATTCAACTGAAGAGTCGACGATATATCGACAATAGATAAATTTTCTACATGACTTTTTCCTTTATGTTCTATAGAGGTTATCGGATGGGTTTCGCTTCTAACTTCGGAGCAGTTTGATGTTAGATCCTTAGTGTTGAGAAGAGGGTTGCTTGAAGTTGAAGGTGAAGTTGAAGAACTCTTGGTCTTCAGTTGTGGGTATTTAAGCTGATAGACTACAGGGGTCAGCTTAAGAGAGCCTCTCACCTTTAAAATCTTCTCAGGATCGGTAACGGGTGTGGCCTGTTTACCATCCGAGTTTTGCCTGGTATTCCTTCACCCGGATGCCAGCTTATTAATCGTGGAGTCGCCAAGTGAAAGATTGGAAAGCCTTTAAAAGGTGTGCACTCTTTGTTCACTATCAAAGGGTGGCACTTTCAACGAAAAATGTCATTTTCCCAGGGAAAAAGATTTCGTAACTTCGGTCCCCGACAATGGCGCCAAAAATATGTTGTTCCAGAGTCTGTACTTAAGGCTTAGAAGTATAGTGTCTTGGCATACGAAAGTGAGTAAGGGGTAGAGAAGGAAGAAATGTCAACCTTTGGCAAGGGAAACTAGGGTTGATTTCTAGGTTGTTGTCTAGCTTCCAACTGTTCCTGGATGTTTATGTCCCTTTCAATCGTTGCCCACGAACGTTCCAGTTCTACCTAGGTAGTGGCTGCTTTAAGAATAGTATCAAAAAGATTCAAGTCAATATATGTTTGATCTGATAGTCCGGGTTCAATATTAGGTTGTCTTGTCATAGGGACAGTCATAGAGGAACAAAATGATAAGAAAATCTCAAAGAATTTTTTTAGATGTTGTCTCGATTTCGGTCGTATAAAGGAGAGTTATAGCTCCGATAGTGAAAACAGGATGCAAACCAAAGGCCCTTTTCCGTAACTGAGTTATATTTTAATAAATGTGTATGAGGTGTAAGAAAAACATTAAGCTGTCTATCATGTAAGGCTCCTATCAAGGGAGAATCTCACTTATAAACAGAAGAAGAAAAAGATAAAGAAATAACCTGATAAAGCATAAAATATATATAGAAATATAAAATGTTCACTGGTCTTATACCTGCTGATAGCCAGTACAGAGGAAAAATGGTAAACAATATAAAAAACTAAAATTTATTCACTATAGTAGAGGTTGTACTAAATTATAGCGAAACATTCATCGGATACATATATGAAATGAAATGAAATATGAAATATAAGGAAACAAACTCATAACACAGTCGTGACGGAATCGAGAATCTTCAGATTTTCTTTATATTAACTCTCAAGGGAGAAAAGTCTCTATTACAATCGACCCAAAAAAGTCCAGCCCTTGTTCTTTCCTTCTATTGTATATTTATACAGATTTACATATGATGGAATCTCAATCGTTCCAGGATTTTCAGTTACAACAAGAAGGAGATCAATCGTTTAATTTCTTTATCCTATGTCTTTATTTGGTACCAGAAGCCTGCCCTCTCGCATGCTTAGTACAAGTGACACATTTTTCCACCAGCCGAGATATCAACCTTGAAGGTTCCACTTGACAATTGGCCTAAAAAATGTAACAATCTTTGACTAATTGCAGCAACCTTTCTTCCATTTGTCGGTCTAGGGTGTCAATAGCGCACAATTGCACACTTGGTTTAATAACCCATTTATCTATTTGATCTATGTCTCCCAGAGTTACTTGTGAGACTTCGACCGAATCTCTTTATTCTTTCTCATTTATATCAAACGAGAGTTTCGCCATATTCATTTGGCTCAGCGTCTCATCATTACTCTTGCTATCAATGCCTAACATTTTTCCATCTATAGAACCAAAAGCCTCTTCACAGGATTTCCTTACCTTCTTAGCTTGCAATTTGCCTTATGATATGCTGTGTTCCCACTCTTTCAAAAAAATATTACCTCGGGTCTGTTTCGAAATGGAAAACTTAGAACTTTTTCCTGATTCCCTGTTTGTTGTAGCTATTACAGCCTCTTGAAATGCGACCTGAGCTGCTCCAACTTCTCTCTCTTTGACAGATAAGTTTTCTAATACTTGATCGATAAGCAGACAATTGTCCCGAATCATCTCTACCTTGGCAAGTAAACTTCGCTGGGTTGCAGAAACCCTACTCCGAATCTACATAGCCTGGGACTGGAATATCATGATACTTATAACTTGGCTTTCAGCGAACTCTAATCTAACTTGTAGCTACTTAATCAAGTCTCTTTGCTGGCCTACCTGTATTTGACTGGTCTGAGCTACCAACTCTACTTGTTCGATCTTAGCTTTGAGCAGCTCAATTTCCTTTTTGTCATCCATTCTTGCTTGTTCTATTCCTATGCTTGCCTGATCCTTGGCAGCCTCCTCTGCTGTAGCTAGTTTAGCTTCTAAGGTTTTGATGAGGCGATTTTTTCGCTTCAGCTGATTTTTCAAAACCCCGACTGAAAACTCTTCTTTCTTCTTGTCTTTCCCGTCGGTCAACACCTTGAACTTCTTGGTCGTTGATCCCTCTTCTTGATAGAATTCTCTTTTTACCACAACTTTTCTCTTTTTATAAAAAAAAAACTCATTTGGTGGAAGCTCTTCCATCCTTATAGGTCTCAATTATTCATTGAAAATCCACCCTGCGTCTATGTTCCCTTGAGTTGACTGTAAGGGAGTAATGGAGGCGATGGGACCTCCGATTTGCTTAGTTGATTGGCCAGGAGTGGCATCTGGAGTCATCTTTTTCGACGGATCGAGATTTTTCATTTCTGGTTTCGGACTCCCATTTTGCTCTACCCTGTCCTGGTGTTTTTCTTGTCTGGGTGCTGCATCTTTGGAGCCTTCAGCTTCTTTTTGATGCACCTCTACTGTTATTGGATTCTCACCCCGCAATACTGGGGGAGGACAACTCCGTCGGTGTTCTTGGAATTTTAAAACATCGGCCCTCTCTTCGGGTGCCAAGGCTTGTATCCGAGCCAAAACCTCGACATAAGATCTCGTGCCTTGGAAAATGTCATCCGAGGGAAAATTTTCATGTTTGAACCTTCTAAGCCCGCAACTGGCTAAGTGATTACTTATGACCCTCTACAGATCGTGCTTTTTGAATTTGACATGAACCAATTTTAGGTCCTCCAGGGCTGTTGCCTCAGCTTTAGCATGCCCAAAATCTAACAAAGAATAGGAACTTAAATGAATAGGAAAAGGTGGCCATACTTTCTTAGAATATCCCTTAAGCTCTTTGCTTACGCCACTGATTACAGTTTGTCTGGCAATCTCACAGCAAGCCAGCCTATCGAGTATGAATAAAGGCAAGGCATTTAGAGGAACAAAAGTGCCGAAAACCCTGAGATATGAAAATTCTGCTTCCACGTACGAGTCGGCTATACTGCTCAAATTTACTGCGATACTGTCTGAGATCCTAGGTGGCGGGTGGCCGAAGATAGTGACATGCAGCAGTACCATCACCCAGTTAAAGATTTCATACAAAAAATCTGAGGCTTTGTCTTCCCACAGCTTTGAATGGTAGACGTGGATGGGCTCAGCCTCCGATGGAGTCCATCTCCAACTCATCAAGGGAAAAGGTGTCAGAAAACACACGACGTCCATTATATAAGCGGACATAAAGAATGAAGCAATATTTCCGCTCTCCCTCTACACTCGATACTCTGTAACTCAATTGGTCAAACTATCAGACAATAGTTTATCCCAGTCAAAGGAACAAGCTTTGGTGACCGTGTGAATTAGAGGCACCCACTGAAGGAAAAAATGTGTGGTATCCTCTCTCCCATATAATCTGCAGGTCATCATAGTGTTATATTTGAACTGTGGTTCCAGAGAAGCTATTGAATATATACCATTACTGTCTGCCCTGAACTTCGCAGGGTGTGAAACCCAATCTTTGATTAAACCAGACATAGTCTTGTCGCATTGCACACATTCCTTCTGTTTGAAATTCTCCAGGAATTCGGCATTGTAAACAAAGTCCGACCTGGCTGAAAACTTGTACATAGCTTGCAATTGTTCAGGTCTGAAAGTCCCAATGGTGACCCTCTGCTCGTTGACGATGGTTCTGGTTGGTATATCTACATGGTCTAATGCCCACAGGATCATATCGTAGTAAGGGAGAAGACTTGGCCTAGCCGCTACTTTATGCATTTAATCCTGGACGACGATCTTATACTTCGTGATCAGGTCATCTTTTTCATTTTCACTGGAATCATCCGAAACATCTACTAATTTAGACTGTAGAACCTCAAAAATATATGATCAGGTCCTGACAGAGTCAACACTTCGAGGTGAAGTATCAGAAACGTTTTCTGAACCTTGTCCTGAAACCTCGACAGTGGATTTAGATGCTTTTCGCGAGGCCATGGCGGGGGATTCTACTTTAGCTCTCCTGCGATAAAAATATGTATACATACATAAATTAGTTCGCTCGCAAAAAGTTGGCTCTACATAGAATAGAAATGAAATTTTGAGACAACAAATAAAAGATCCATGTCTTCGACTATTTAAAACTAGGTTGTCCTTGGGGACATAACGGTCAAATCTTTCTTAAATATAAATTTAGCAATAAAAACCAATTCCTTACTTGTCGATTCGCCTCGTTTCCAATTAATGTCCTATATTTTGACAGTTCGTAATGCAAGTTGGCGCAAGGAAAGTTTAAAATTTCCTTGGAGACTGTGCATATTAATTTGTATTAAAACACTGGAAATGCTGGCTTAGCTTAATTAATCAGGCCTTTGTTAATTAATCTTTCGACATTCGCCTCATCGGGAGATTTCACTTTAACCCTTTGAACCTCTAAGACCCGAGATTGCGATAATTAGCTTTGGTTAATAAAAAACGTAACCATGATTAGGCGTTTAATTAATTACATTGTTATTTATATCGCGATTTCACGACTCTGAGCTTCGAAGGTATAGCTTCCGGGAGGCTCATATGCCAAGTTGCGAAATCGCGAGATCACGATGAAATGATTTAATTAAATTGGATGATAAAACTGGATTAAGTGTTTAATTAATTACATTTCTATTTTTATCGCGACTTCGCGACTCAACGCTTTGAAGGTATAACTTTTGAGGGAAAACATGCCGAGTTGTGAATTCTCGACTGAGCTTAACCATGGCTGAAATTTTTACCTTTAACATTAACCCGGGTTACTAAAACAAGAATCTCATGGTTTCAACTATCAGGTTTATGATGGTAAGACTTTTGGAGCTAGCAAACGCCGAGACATGAAATCTCAATGATGCTTAACTGTGGTTTAGAGTATTTTTACTCTTAGTAAAGATCTGGGTAAACTTTTTAAAACTAGTTCGTCGTCTCACCCCTTGGGACTTGTAAACTATGTGATCTATAATTCCCGACATGCGACATCCTGAGGTAAAAAGGAGAGATTCGTTTAAACGAAAAAAAAAAAAAAAAATCTTACCTTAAGGGTATGATAACCGTCGTTGTTTGCGTGATGAGACTTCTGAGATTTTGGGAAAAATAAAGGAAAATATGAAAAATGGTTTTCGATTTCAAGCATTAAGATATGAAATTTTAAACAAGCTAAAAAAAACAAAGGCGGCTCCAACACCTCCAAAAATGCCAAGTGTCCATCTCCACCACTAAACCCTATCCCTAGGGTGACGTCAAGCCCTCCAAGTGTCATGTTTTGGCCTCAAAAAGAAAAGCGTTGGGCTAGTGGGGGCTAGGTGAGGTCCTCCAAGGTTCCTCTCAAGCCTCCAAAGGTTGTCATCATTGTTTGGTTGTGCGGGTCATGGTATCCATCCTGTGGGCTTCATACCCCAAGGAATCCCAAGCTAGGCTTGTTCTTCCAAAATTGTCCACCAACTAGGTCCTACAAAGACAATGAATACACCCTCCAAGGATCTTAAGTCAAATGCATCACAATAAGTAAATCAAATCAATAAAATAGCCACCCAAGCATTTGCATCAAAAACCACCTCATCAAACTAAACAAGTTCTCAAAGACCCTATGCAATTTTCCAAGTTTAGGTATGGGAGGGTTTACAAAGCGACCTATTGGGTGAATCATACCTCAATTTTAGGAGTGTTTCCCAAGTGGACCCCTCTATAGGTCATGTGGAGAATGTGACATGTATGGGGGAAACACTTTTGGGCATGGGTTTCATGACATACATGAGATCATAGTGTATCATTTATAGGTTCCTTTGTAGAGGGTGTGTTTCACCTTTGTTTTCAATGCATCCTTTTTCCAAACCCATTCATTGCCATTAATTAATTAAAGTCCAAACACTGGGTATTCCCTATGGGTTAATCGATTAGCTTAGGGGGAAGTACCATGGTGTCATTTGAAGGGAGAGGTACACATAGTGACATGGGGGTATAGTCTATCTTGTCATGCACTTATGTAGATCCCTCAACAAGTGGGACATTTATATACATGTGTTTGCTTTTGCAGGTATTTGATTTTTGAGGAGAAACATTTCATTATTCTCAAGACCTCTTTGGGCGAGCATCTAGAAGGTTCATAATATGTATTTTATCTTTTTCCAGCTACAATCCCTCTAGGCATTTAACCCCTTCTTCCCATGAAAGGAGGGACAATCCCTTCTTGGGTCAGTACACCCAAAAATCCCAAAAGATAAGGAGATGAGGGGATGAAGTGTGAAAAGTGGAAAGTATGGCCGAGAATGGTACGATGACTTGTCAAGGGGACATCCTAGTAGCAAACCTATCCTTAAGGATGACCACCTACTAGGGCACAATGTCAACCACTAAGATGAAACAGGGCAAAGAGCATAATTTCCAACCAAACGTTACATAATCAAAATCAGTTTTAAGTGAAACAAAATCAAATGCCTCAAATATTGAAATGACACTCACCATAATACCTAGCTTGTACCTCATGGATCAAGACCCAATGTCTTCTGGAAGTAAGCTTATGTGGTGGATACCCTCATGATGAACCTAAGATTTGTGGTGGTGAGGTGGGCCTCTGTCTATGCAAGTGGACGTTGTCAGCCATATTCCTCTCGGTAATCCATGTCTGCAACCTAAGGGCCTTGAGACATCATCTCCTTAGTTATATCTAGGAAATGGGGATAACATACATCATTATTCAACGAAGTCATGGTTTTGTAGTGGAGTGAGTTAATAAGTGGATAAACTCAAAAAATAGTTTTTCACTGGTGGGAAAGGTTCAATTCTCATGAGGGATTTTCTTAGAGCCAGGGGTCACCTTGAAGTAGCGGTCAAACGTGTGTTTACATATAGAGAGAGTATATTAGATGATATTGTGACATGTGCACATATAAATGGAACAAAACCTATCTAGATGTCCTTCAAATTTAAAAAGGTTCAATTATAGTGAGGGTTTTTCCTATAGCAATGGGGTCACCTTGAGGAAGGGGTCAAACATGTGCTTGCGCCTAGAGAGATTATATTAAATTGTCTTGTGACCCTTGCACACATAAGTGGATCAAAACTCACCCCATGTCCTTCAATAAAAATCCCAAGGGGTTAGCTCAATCTATTGAATATAGTTACCAACTTAACGAGAACTCTACATAGTTCTCGTTTTTTGGGGGTCAAGTTTTTTACCTTGTTTTTAAAAATGGTGTTTTCGGTAGCACCCCCCTCCCCTTTTAGGTGGTTTTTTGATATTCTAAATTTTTTGATACATAAGGTTTCCACTTTTTTTTAAATGCTTGTTTTTTCATTTATTTTCAAATTGTTCAATTTTTTTTTTCTCAACAATGTTTTTTCATCTATTTTCAAACTTTTCTATTTTTTTTTTGCTCAATGGGGATTTTAATCATATTTCCATGCTTCATCCAATGTTAAAAATGTTGTATACCATTTATTTTTTTTAAATTAATATTTTTCATATAATTATGTGTTCTTAATTAATTCATGGTTCCATACTTTTTTAAATATAGTGGAAAATATCATTTTTAACACATTTTTAACCATTGAAGAAAAACCTAACAAACTAAAGAGGAAAAAAAACCCATAAAATTAAAAATATACATATAAAGTAAGAACAAATTAAGAAAAAGGTAAAAAAAATTATAGCCCAAAAAATCTTTAAAAAGGTGAAAAAAACCCCGAAAATTAATTTGGGATATATATATATATATATATATATATATATCCCAAATTAAAAAGCCTAAAATAAAAATTTTAATACAAAATTTAACAAAAAAAAGTTAAAAAACCTTAAAATTACAACAACAAAAAATTAAAATTTATATAAAAAATTAAAAAAATAAAATTTAAACAAAAATACATTTATAGATATCTTAAATTTTTTTTTTTTTTTATATTATATGTAACTATATAAGTTATATAGTTAGTTTTTTTAAGTTTTTTTTTTTTTATTACCTTTCAAGGTATTTTTTTATTCTTATTTTTAACCAAAAAAAATATTATTATTTTTTAAACTATTGTTTTCCAGGGAAATTTTAAATTTTTTTCATTTCTTTTTAGTTTTTCTTTGTTTTTCACCATTTTGTTTATTTTTTTTTTTTTGTGGATAAATTTGGGTTTTAAATATATTTTTTTAAATGTGTTTTTGTCTTCAATGAAAAATATATATTTGTGAAGATTTTCTCCTTTCTCTTTATTTAGTTTTTAATGTAAATTTAAGAAAAAAAAAGTTAGTAAATAGATTTTCAAGTGACCATTTATGATCCAATTTTGGGTTTTTTATTTGTGTAGGGATTTGTTGTCAACAACACAGTTTTAATTAGGTCGTAATTAGCTGCAATTTTAACATTTAGAAAAAATATTTTGCTTTAGGTAGCGTCACACTTTTATTTAGGTGTTGATTTTAAGGTTTTTCTAAGCAACCATTTTATGTTTTACAACCATGCTTGAAAAAAGCTATAATTTTGACCCGGTTAGAAAAATTGGTGTTTCACCACTTTTTGATTTGGGGGTTGATTTTAAAGTTTTTTTGAGCAACCATTTGCTCCTTTAAGCCCATGCTTGAAAAAAATTGTAATTTTGACCCAGTTACAAAAAATGGTGCTACCGATAACACCACTTTTTGATTTGGGGGTTGATTTTAAAATTTTTTTGAACAACCATTTGATACTTTAAGCCCATGCTTGAAAAAAGTTGTAATTTTGACCCGGTTACAAAAAATGGTGCTACCGATAGCACCATTTTCTGATTTGGGGGTTGATTTTCATTTTTTTTTATGCGAAAATATGGGTTTTATGGGCTAGAGTTCTCATTTTGAGGTCACAGTTATCATTAAGTTGGTAACTTTGTTATTGTTGGTAATGTTGTTGGGAATTTGAGTAGTTCCATGTAGATAGGTTCCCGGTTCAAATTCCCCTATGTTAGGTGCTTTAGTATATGTCGACAAGTTTACTAGGGATTCCATCCACAAATGTGGGGAAGCATCCCCAAAGCTTCCTTGTGAGGTTTTAATTGGAAAAAAAATGGACAAACTTAGCCTTTTCGGCTAGTCCTTTTTATTAGTGAGGCAAATCTCCTCTCTAATCCATCCATTTTTCAAAATTTTGGCAAAACAGGTCACCTTAAAATTGGACAAAACCTCTAAGGTCAAAGTTCCCATCAATCACATATTTTTTGGCGAGAAAAAATTCCTCCCTAACCCGTTCATTTGTTTTCAAAATTTTGGCCATCTAGGTCATCTTAAAATTCATCCAAAACCTCTAGGGTCAAAGTTTCCATCAATCAAGTGAAAAATATAACTTCTAGTGAAATTATTTGTTGACTACTTCCATATAGCCATTCGTTTGTGGGTAATATGTTTTTCTGAGATTCAATTGGGTGCCTTGAAGTCAAAATATCTCATGCCATAAATTGTCGGTGAAGGTGGGATCACAATAAATGATAATGGACTGAGGCATGTTGTGCAATTTAAAAATTATTTTCCAAGAAGACTTGTACCACTATGGAGGCTTTGAATGTGTGTTGTAAGGCACAAAAATGAGCATACTTGGAAAGACAATTGAAAACTATCATTATCATTGATTTGTTGCCTAATTTTGATAACCCCATGATGAAATCCATATAAATTTTATCCCACACAGTGGTGAGAATGGATAAGGTTTATAAGGATACTTGAGGCTTTACTATTTCCCCCTTATGTTGTTGGAAAGTTTCACACTTTGCCACAAAGGTGTGGATATCCTTCTTCATGCCTTACCAAAAGAGTGAATGCTTAATCATGTCATACATTTTTGTTCATTTTTCTATATGAGAAGATATTGTATTCAATGTATTATTACAATGATGAGTGTTCCATATATAGAGAACATATGGTGACCATCCATGAAAGGATGCGTCCCTTGGATAATCAATAACTATTTATTATTATCATTTACTTATTATATATAGTATTTAATCATAAATAATTATATTATTAATTATTAATTTAAGAGAATGTTTTCCCGATGTTGTCCAAACATCAACACTCCCTCTCAATGAGGGAAACATTCTGCATCATGCCAAGTTTGTCTCTGAAGTATTCAAACTTCAGCTTAGACTCATGACACTTGTATGTTAGTTTTGGGATACGTCTCTCTCCCACCTGAACCAAGGGGAAAACACTTATGCATCTCTCCCTCTAAGCCAATTGAATCTCTCTGAAATCAGGCTCACTCTGGGTCTACATGTGATAACATTTAGCATCTTGAGTCTTTATCATTCTTTGTCAAATCACCATGACTAAGACAAATACCACACCAAGATCGCTCACCATAGGTACACACCTACGAGTGAATGTTAGCCTAATGCTAACTGACATGTGGAAAGCACCTTGAGTCCATATTATTCCTTTTCATGATCAAGGAAGGACTACACCTGGGCCAATTTACCACAAGTGCACCTTTATGATAAATGTATCATATCTCCCTTGGTCTGCAACTCAATCTAGAAGAAGGTCTGCCCAATGTTGAAACATCAACACTCCCTCTTATCTAGGGAGGTATATTTCCATGATGTCTTCATCTAGTAGTCCACTGACTACTATGTAATCAACTAGTAGCACACAACTATTGTCTAGAGACACACAGACTCCGCCAGTGGTACACAACCACCATAGTAGCAAAAGGTTTGTCACACATGGCACTCCCATGTGGACTTCTAGAGGCTACTCCCTCTAGGAACACTTAGGGTCAACTCTCCATAGTGCATGACATCAAGGTAAACTCCCTTGACATGTCCTCATGTGCTCTCCACAAGGGACATGTCCTCATGTGCTCTCCATAAGGGACGTTGGGATATAATCCCAAACCCAGTTATCCCTTCTCGAATAAGTGTCCTCACAGATCAACTCAACTCAATCAGAGAGGAGTATGACCTTGAGAATGTCTATCACACATGGTACTCCCATGTGGATGTACTTCTAGAGGCTACTCCCTCTAGAAATACTAGGGACAACTCCCCATAGTGTGTGACGTCAAGTTCAAATCCCTTGACATGTGCTCATGTGCTCTCCACAAAGGACGTTGGGATATAATCCCAAACCCACTTATCCCTTCTTGTATAAGTGTCCCACTTATCCCTTCTCAGATAAGTGCCCTCACAGATAAACTCAAATCGGTCACAAAGGAGTATGATCTAGAGAATGTATTAGGAAGTTGCAAACATCAACACTCCCTCTTAGCAAGAGAGGCATTCTCTGCCACACCAATTTTGTCACGGAAGTACTCAAAATTTGTCCTGGTTTGGTAAGAACATCAACAACCTACTCATCTATAGGAAGGTACTGCACCAATACTGCCTTCCTCTACACCATGTCTCGGATGTAATGGTACTTGATCTTAATGTGTTTCGATTTATCATGAAACACAAGATTCTATGATATCTTCACACAAATTTGGTTATCATAATGAATAACGGTGGAATACAACACATGTCTAAATAAATCTACAAGGAGCTTGCAAAGCCACACTACTTCACAGACTACCACACTCAATGCAATGTACTCTGCTTTTGCGGTGATCAAGGCCACAAAAGTATGTTTCCTGCTACACCAGGAAACCATGAAACATATGAAAGTGAAGCAACACCCGTAGGTGCTCTTCCTATCCAATGCACTCCCTGCCCAATTAGAGTCAGTATATCCCTGCAATCTCATGTCAATACGAAAAGTGTATCTCAGACCATGTCCAATTGTGCCTTGCAGGTATCTCAACACATGCTTCGCAACAATCCAATGTGTCTATCTCTGCTGACTCATAAACTAGCTAAGTGTACTCACTACATAGAAAATATATGGCCTAGTGTTAACCAGATACATCGATGATACAATAATCTATCTGTACAAAGTCGGATCAATTTCGTCGGAATCAAAACAAGACACACTTATTTTCTTCAAATTCGTCACCATTGGTGTAGCCATTGGCTTCCAATTCAACATCCCAAACTTCTTCAATATCTCAACTGTGTACTTCCCCTGACCAAGGAAGATCTCATCAGTTCTCTGCCACACCTCTAGTCCCAAGAAGTAGTGCATCATACTAAGGTCCTTCATCTTAGACTCAGAGGCCAACACATTCTTTCATTTAGCAATAGGGCTCTCTGTACCGATGAGGAATAAATCATCAACGTAGGGGACTAAAATAAGAAACTTACCATTAACAGTCTTGTAGTATAGGTTGGGATCAAAAACACTTTTGTTGAAGCCCAAACTCATTAGGTATACATCAATCCTTGCATACCAAGCTTTGAGGTGCTTGCTCGAGTTCATATAGAGTCTTCTTCAACTTGCACACATGAGACTCCTTCTCATGTATCACGAAACCATATAGATGCTCGATGAATACTTCTTCCTCAATCTCTCCATTGAGAAAGGTTGTATTCACATCCATCTTATGTAGTCTTGAACCCATGGATTCTCCTAGGGAAACAATCGTCCAGATAGAAGTGTATCGAGTAACAAGAGAAAATGTCTCCTCATAATCTATTCCCTCCACCTAAGAGAATCCTCTAGAAAGAATTATTGTTTTTTGCTTCTCGATGCTCCTGTCAGTTGTGTGTTTGAGCTTATAGATTCACTTGGAACTCACTACAAAATTCCCCTTAGGTATCAAAATAATATCCCACACATCATTCTTCATGATGGACTGATACTCCTCCATCATGACATCTCTCCATACTGGATGACTAGTTGCCTCCTCATAATAAGAAGGCTTAGAATCAATGATGTGGCTCATAGCTGCTACATAACATGAATATCTCTGAGGTCTCTTGCTCTCTTGGAAGGTACCACGAGGATTTGTATGTTCTTCTTCCTCCTGCAAAGTTTGACAAGCCAATGCAGGTCTCTTCCGACTACTACAATATTTCTGGGAACATTAACTAGAGCTACATGATCAATGAGATCAATTAGATCAATAGGCTCAACTGTCTCCCTCTGAGTTGTTGGAGGGTGAGGGGGAGAATACACCATCTCTCCCTGCCTTTCACTATCAATATCCATGTGAGATCCTCTAGATATCCTGAAGGATACCTCCTCCTCAAAGGTAACATCTCTACTCACCTCAATCTATCTCTGACCATGGATGTAGATCCGGTATTCCTTTGAAGACTCATTGTACCCCAAAAATGTACCCTTTCTACCTGAAAGGTATAGCTTGGTCCTTTTCTCCTTGGGTACATGAACGTATACTGGACCCCCAAATATCTTGAAGTGTCCAACTTCAGGTTTCACTCATGAACTATGTCCATACTAAACATCGCGTGGTTCCCTCGTGAAACACTTGTCTAAGACATATCGAGGTTCCCTCATGGAACCAATGTCTCAAAATACATATCGAGGTTTCCTCATGAAACCAATGTCTTGGTTCCTTCATCTGATCATCTGTGGCATGTCAATTTGAACTCTACATCCCCCCCTACTAGTCCACACAAGACCCTCCAGGGAGAATGTCTCATGATGATGCCTCAAACATCTCTTTAATATATTTTGTCATAAATTTAGTCAATAAGTCCTTCTGGGGATCATCATCCAATCATGATCAATCCAAGATCCTCTATATTTCTGACAATACCTTCTCTTCTATGTCTGGGTGTTGGATGAGAAGCCAAAAGAACCAGGAGAGCATAATGGAAGTAGTGTCCCGCCCTACTAGAAGGAAGTTCATACACATATCTCAGACCTCTTTATCATACAAAACACCACGCCCATCATATTTGAAACGCATTGGCATCACTATATACAACAAGTCAACCCTCTCACAACTTGTGCCACTTGCCAATTCCTCTCTTCTTTGTAGAATTGTTTTTTCAACAAAATTGTTAATGGTTCATACAAACGTTTTGAGCTTTCCATTACGATGCCCACAAACCTCATTGTCTTCCATATAGGGTGAGGTGTAATGATCAGGGAAAATTTTAAGGGGATACATTTCTCCCATGGGCTAATTTTCCATGCTTTTTTCCCAAAAAAAGATTCGTCATTCTAAAAATTATTCGCCCAAATTCTATAGGACACAATTATTTTACCTTAAAAATCACCAAAATTTTATAAAAACTATATAAGATCCTTAGAAATTTGAATATTTTAACAAAAATATTTCCAAACATTTATAGTTGACATATAAAGGACCAACAAGATTCACCAAGGTCTCTACATTTCAAAATAAATTTCCATCCTTAAAATTATCCCTGGTAATGAACTGATAGGTGGTGGCTTCAATAACTTCATTATGGAAGAGGTGTGTAATTCAAATAACACTTTGGATTTAAATGAGAAATATCAAACCAAAAAAAATACGTCCTTTATAGTGGAGCTCATAACCTTGCCAAATGTAAGTTGGGTGTGCTTGTGGGTCAATCCATAGTTGTTGGATCATGTGCATGATCTTAGAATCCACTGACCATTCTTAATGTACCTTCTGTACCCAATCAAGTACGAGGAAAGATAAGGAAAATAGGGATCCTTCCTCATCATACTTCCTTCAGAGAGCATCAAAAACCACATTTTCCTTGCCTTTCTTGTAAATAATCTTCATATTCAAAGACTAAATTTTTTGTAATCCACTTTAGTTTCTCTGGGGATGGAAGCTTTTGTTCTAGGAAACGTTTCAAGTTGCAGCTGTTTGTTTTAATTTGGAAATAATGTTGCATCAAGTAAGGATCCAAATATCAATTGCATGAAGAATAACCAACATTTCCTTCTCATAAGTGGATTTGATCAAGTTTCTATCACACAATTGCTTATTGGTGAAAGAAAGTGGGCATCCCTCTTGCATTAAAACAACCCCAATTCATTTGCTCGAGGAATCACATTCCAAAACAAAATTCTTATTGAAGTAAGGTAACATGAGTATTGGTGTGGTACACATAACATCTTTTAAATCCTAAAAATCCTATTCAACTTTCTCATTCCAATTGAAGGCATTCGTTTTTAGTAGAATGGTGAGAGGAGAGGCAATTTTACCATAGTTTTGGAAAAACTTTTAGTAGTAACATGTGAGGACAAGAAATCCATGCAAACCTTTGAGGGTCTTGGGAAGAGGCCAATATTTTATCACCTTAATTTTATTAAGATCAACACACACACCTCTCTCACTTACAATGTCACCCAAATATTCAACTTTTGAAGAACCAAAAACACATTTGGAATTCTTGAGGAACAATTGATGACAATAGAGGAGAAGTAAGATCTAATCCATGTGCTACCCAAATTTTTGTTGTAGACCAAGATGTCATCAAAGAATACCAAGACAAAGAAACATAGAAGCAGCTTAAAGATGTGGTTTGTGAAACTTTGAAAGGTGGAAGGTGCATTGCAAAGACCAAAGGGCATCACCAAAAACTCATAATAACCATCATGAGTGTGAAAAACAGTTTTGGGAATATCAACTTTATTCATGCAAATTTTGTAATAAATAGAGTGAAGATCAAGATTGGTGAAGAAATGTGCTCCATGGAGTTTATTTAAGATATAATCAATGATTCGAATGGGAAATTCATCTTTGACTATCAAGTTGTTAAGAGCATGGAAATCATGACACATGCATCGAGTGCCTTCTTTTTTAAGGACCATGAAAATTGAAGAAGAGTAGGGGCTAGTACTAGGATGGATGATACCAACGACTAATATATTCTAGAAAAAATATTTCATTCTTTTGCACAAAAGGATGATGATACAAGTGCACATTGGGTAGTAGGCTCCTAGAAAGTAGTAGTATGCTATAATCATGCTCCCCACGCGAGGGTGGTAATCCTTGGGAATGTTCAAAGACTTGTTGGTGTTTTCCCAATACCAACTACAAATTTGGATGAACTAGACAAGAATCATCCTCAAATGATTGAATATTATGGAATTGTGCAATAATGACAAGATGACCCTTTTTTAGAAGCTTTTCCATACAATGAGAGTCAACGATTTTTGGAGAACCTACTTTGAGAACTTTGAGCATGTAGGCATTGCCATCCGCTTGAAAACTAGTGTATAATTCGAGGAAATCCATGGTGATGCAGCCTAATGTTCTTATCCATTCAACGCCCGAAACAATATCACATCCACCCATTTCAATGACAAACATGTGAGATTTTAGGGAATATACACCCATTTGAAGTTTCACATTTTCACACTAGCCACTACATTTCATAGAACCCCAATTAGCAATCATAATCTGAAAGTTGTGTTGACGCGGTCTGTGTAACCTAGATCAACAACAAGGGTTACTCCCGGTGAGAAGTCCCAATTATACCTCACACCATTTGGAATAGGGAACCCATTCAGATTCTGGCCCGACAACCGTTACTAGTTTTGGGTTTACTGGTTTGCAGCCTAGTCCATCGACAATGGTTTCTAAGCTAAAGAGTGAAATGAAACTAATATAAGATTCATGTGTATGGACAAAACTAAAGGTAACTAGAAAATAAATACATAACCATACATGTTCCTATCAATATCCCAAGAAATAGTTCACACAGAACAAAGACAAGAATCATGAATAAATAACTGCAAACCCAGAATAGTCTAGCGTTGAAACAATAATTTATATTCTTATGTTCACAGATTCAGACAAATATTTCTTGAAGAATAGAAATAAGAATGAAAAACACACACATAAGAATAGGCTATAACGTGAGATACATTTTTACACAAATCCAATGCTGAGCAAAAGGTAACAGAACAATCCACAACAAGTGCAACAAAAGAATCAAAGTTTTCAATAAAATAGTTTGGCCAAACATGCTTCCTCTCATTAAAGTTTCAACAATAGTACAAGTCAGCTCTGTTATCACACATATTGTAGTTTCGTAAAATCCCAACCCAAACCACAAAAGTGTGACAACTATGGGAGTATTTACCCACTGTCACCTTAGATAAACACTCCCCTCACTTTAGTGACGATGAAAATAACCATAAGAGGGGAATCCTAGGTGACCCTAGGGGGATAGAGATGGAAAGTGAAAGGATATGAGAGGATGCCCCTAGAGGTAAAAGTTAGGTGATGCATCCCCCCTACTCCCCCGTAGGGCTGCACGACCTCCCGGTCTTGGATCTCTGATTCTTGAGTCAAGTAACTCTCTGAAACCTTGATGGTTTCCTTCTGTGACTAAACACAGGCCCTTTCAACTTCTTGTTGCAGGTTTTAATGGCACCCACAATCCTCCCTTTCTCTCTCCTTCAAAAGCTCAGAGTGTCAGGTGTTAGCTCCTTTTTCCTGATAAGCCCACTCTTGATGTGACCTTGGTGATGACCATGTAATTGTGGGCACGACTACAAGCGGTTTGAAGACAAACTACTTTTGGGCCCGCAATTATCCTCAAGCCTCCACGTGTCCTCCTAATGAAACCACAATTTGGATTGCGGCCTGCCCTCGATAATTTAAACTTCGCGCAACTCCTGTCCCCACAATGCTACGGGATCTCACGATATTGACGATAATGTCTGAATCGACGGTTCAGATTTTCGTCTTTCAAATCTACGGACTAGATCTGCCCCTCCTTTAATCAATGGTTGCGATCTCCTTCACAACTCTGGACTTCAGGGTTTTGAAATCTCAAACCCAACTTTCTTCCGTACTCAAATCTTCTGGAACTCATGATCTACTGACACATGTCCTGCTCGATCAACGATTCTGCGACCACTTCATATGTTTGACCTTTCAACTCAAATAAATGGTCCTCCAACCCTCTTCTCAATCGACGGTCGAGATCTCCTTCGCGTCTCCGGACTTCTGAGATTTCAAATCTCAAACTTGTTTTTCCCATTGGTTTTTACCCAGAGTTTTTGATCCACTGACACGTGTCCTCCTGATCTAACGATCGAGGATTTCTTCGGGTCTTTACCCGGAGCTCATAGATGTGTGCCATGTCTCCTCAGAATCCAACGACTATGAACCACTTCGGGACCTTACCCAGAGTTCATATATTCACGCCATGTCTCCCTTAGATCTCATGACCCAAATTTTACTTTGGGTCTTCGCACTTTGGCAATATCAGATCTCAAACTGAAAACTCTCTTCAACTTTCCTGGAGCTCACGATTTGTTGACATGTGTCCAACTATAGATCGATGACTCTCGGCCCTTCAGCTCTTCGGGATTTGGGTGTTTAAACACTTTGATCTTTCAACCTGTCGACACGTGTCCTTCTGGATCCAACGGTTCAGATTCGCTCCAGCCCTTCGGCTCTCCGCTCTTCAGAAATCTCAAAGTTCAAACTCGCCTCCTCCCAGTCTCATGGTATCTGACGGGTCATATTTACTTGGGTAATCAGATGCTTGGAGTTTTCCCCGAACAATCTGATGGTTCAAATCTATTCCTGTTGATCGGGTGGCTGAGATTCTATTTCAGATCTCTGGCTCTTCGGGCTTCGAAAATCTCAGTTCTCAACTCTTGTGAGTTTTCTCTCTCCTCTATGTGCAAAGCGCTAAGGCTCGTGCACTTCACTCTGATCAAACGGTTGTTGATTCATTACGCTCTAATCCAACGACCACTATCGCTCCTCCTCCTGAGCTTCTGAGTTCTCCCGACTTGGAAGAGTTCTTCGTCTTCAAAGGTTTCAAACCTTTACTCCTCACGATTCTGACTATCGGCCCTCTCTGACACTTTATGGAAAGTGCTATCTCTTCTGAGCTTCATCCTTAAAAGGATTTTGATTCCCCATGCACACCTTGTATTCTCGGGATTTCGATAACTTAGATCAAAGGATTTCTTGAAAATAAATTCTTCTCTCCCACCCAAGGATGATTTTAGGGGCTAAATTTCACTCATGGGCTAATTTTCCATGGTTTTTCCAAAAACAAGATTCACTATTTTAAAAATGATTCGCCCAAATTCTATAGGATAAAATTATTTTACCTTAAAAATAGCCAAAAATTTATAAAAACTATATAAAATACTTATAAATTTGAATATTTTTACAAAAATACCGCCAAACATTTATAGTTGACATATGGAGGATTAGTAAGATTTGCCAAGGTTTCTACATTTTAAAATAAATTTCCATCCTTAAAATCATCCTTGCTCCCACCTGACATTACTCTGGTTCATGTTCTTTGATGCTTGGTTGTTTCACCATGATGTGCACACCTTGCACCCGGTATAAGTTTCCTTTGTTCTCTTTGAACTTCTTTGAGTCACTCCGAGACTCAGTCGACGAACTCCTTGCGTTCGAGATGCACACCTTGCATATGAGTGTCAGAAGAGAAACAATTGAAACTCATCCAGATTCGTCACAACTCCATACAATCAATCTCTCGAACAATCATACAAAAACGAATTGAAATAAATCACATACATAGAATATAACATTAATTCATCCATACATCAAATGAACACAGTCCAAGGATTTGGGACAATTATGTATGTTCTATTCATTCATGAAAACAATTTACATAGTGTTTCTTCTACTCTACTCTGTTCCACTGATCTCTCTGATCTCTTATAATACTCATACATTCTGATCTATTACAATGCAACAATAAACTATCTAAGGACCGGCTCCACGAGCTCTCTCGTCCTTTCTGCAACCTATCCTATCAAACTCTTAGTGGTTACCTACTCTGTCCTCTTACAATAACTAACAATTATAGCCAGATAAGATTCAACACTCAATATCTGCAACCCCTTACAGTCCTTCACGACTTTACAAACAAGTTACATTTTTAAAATGTTGTTTACAAAATATCTCAACAACCCGATTTAATTCTGAGTTAGTTTCTGATTTGAAACTCTATCATTGTTGAGATGTCATTTCTTTGCCTCCACGCTTGCATTTTGACATTGAAGGTGATGCTCCTGCATCATTAGGATATGGAGAGAGGCTTGATGACAATTATTGTGAGAAGGGAAATGGTTGCCAAAGATGATGTACCTTCAAAAATATGTTAGCCCTACCCAGAACAAGACAATATATAGAAATAGATGATGAACAAAGCCTTTAACCAATGGTGAATAAGCAAGAAACCTTGTTGTCCCCAAATTGCGACAGTATGGAAATATTTTTTTTTGGTAAACAAGTTATATCAGCTGCAAATTATATTACCAAAACCTAGTGCAAGATGATGGAAACAAAAGTAGAAATGACTAGATAAATTCCTAATAGTTAGAATAAGATTTGGTAGCATTTAAGGGGATATGAATTAGTGTTAATGACAAGTGTTGTAACATCCTTGTGGCTGTAGCAAACTATTTCTACAACAACAACTTTTAGCTACCAAAATCAACAAACAATCCACCCAAAAGAGAACATTCAATCGATGGAACAATTATGGCAACTTTCTAGTGACTTTTAGTGGTAGAAAAGTGAACAATAAGTGAAGAGAAAATATTTGTTGCAACCCTATTGGCTGTAGAATAAATTTTTAATAGAAAAGAGAATTACTTATCCAATCAAGACACCCCTAGGGCACAAGAAAGCCTATAACATGTGGAAATAGATCCAACTCGAAAAATTGCAATATCTCAAAAATTCATGTATACCAATGCATGAATATACAATATCCATTGCAAGTAGATGGGTGCCTTACTAATTGGGTTAATGGAGTCTCTTGTGTATAAGCTAGGGTTTGTTATTTTTCTAGGGGTATAAGCCTTTTTACTCCCTAGAGTAAAGTTTCCTTAGCAAGGTAAATCTAGAAGGGTGTAAGCCCTTTTACTCCTTGTAGCAACCTTTGCAAAATAGCCCTTTTCAATGACAACAAGATGTATCTTGATGGAGGGTGTATGATCTTATACTCCAAATATCTAGACAAATTAACCTTGAAACAAGAAGAAACAACACACTTACATAGAAAATTCCTTACCAATTTCAAGAGATAACATGCAAAACCATTCTTTACCAAGAACATTCCATTAAATCACCAAGAAAATGAGCATAAAGAGATAGCATTAGCCTTCCTTCCAATATACAAATAATAAACATCCACAATACACTAAGAGAGAGATAGAGATATTTTCCCAAGTAGGTGAAAATTTCAGCCAAGAATGTATGTAATTCTCAAGCACATGATGATAAAATGACATTGAGGTGACCCCTATTTATATGAGGTCACCTAAAACAAATTTGTCCACTTTTTAAAATTTCAACAACAAATTAGAGAGGTTGACCTCCTCTATTTTCCCTTTACAACTTAAAATTACAAAATACATAAAATAATTCCCCTTTCAAGGGTGATGTGATGCCCTAAAGGTCGATGTCATACCTCCAAGAGAGACATTTAGCTTCTTGATGAATATCGTTCGGCCTCCAAAGACCATGTGCCTTGCCACCAAGTGCTCTAGTGCATGCCATGTGTCTCTCTCTCCATCAAACCATGTCACATCACCATCAACCATGAAACCCCATCAAAACCTTAGCCTCCATTTGACGTCTAGGGCTTATAAGGTGATGTTTAGGGCCTTCCAAGGCCAATGTGGAGGTGCAAGGTGCTAGAATGTGATCATCTCATGGTGTCCAAGTTCCTCCAAAGGAAACGTTCATCCTCCCAAATGTCCAATGAGAGAGGACACATAATCCAAACTATGGGACTCCTACCCCTATGAAGGTCCAAACAACCTTGTGCCTACATGAACAAGATTTCACCTGGTAGGGTCCTACAAAGACAAACAAGTGTGTCCTCCAAGGGTTCACAAGTCACAATTATCATGCCAAGTAAGCCATTTTTATTAAAAGGACCACTCAAACATGTGCATCAAATCCCCCATTTTCAAAATAAACAAATGCTAAAAGACCTTATACAAATTTCAAAATTTAAGTATGGGTGGGTTGTCATGGTGCCCTATTGGGTAGATCATTCCCCAAGTCAAGGAGTGTTTCCCAAGAAGACCCTCTCTAAGTCATGTAAAAGAGTATGAGGTGGATGGGGGTGTAACTTTTCAGCATGGGGTTTCTTGACATACAAGGGCTCATATTGTCTCATTTATGGGTGCCTTTGTAGAATGTGTGTTGCATCCTTGTTTTCAATGCAACCTTTTTCCAAGCCCCTTGTTTTCCATCAATTAATTAGAATGCAAACATTGAGTACTATATTCAAGGGAAAGTAAAGAGTACTGCAATGCCACTTGAAGCTAGGAACACATTGAGTGCCATGTGCAAGGAAAGTAAAATATATTGTAAGTTCATTCCATCAACAAGTGAGACATTTAGTTAAGTGTGTTATTTTACAGGTTCTTGATTTTTATGGAGAAGCATTTAATTTCTCTCAGGACCTTAGGGAAAGCATCCAGAAGATATTTTTTTGTATTTGATATTTTTCCAACTACAAGCCTCTAGGCCTTTAGCCCCTTCTTCCCATGAAATGAGGTACAAGCCCTTCTTGGGTCAATATGTCTGAAAACCCAAAAGATGAGGAAACGAAAGGGAAGAAGTATGAAAAGTGATAAGTATGTGAGGGAGTGGTATGATGCCCCTTCAAGGAGACCTCCTAATATCAACCATTTTCCTAAGGGTAACCCACTTACTAGGAAAACATGTCAACCACCAAGGTGAAATGAGGAAAAAGGCATAATTGCCAAGCAAACATTTTCAAAATCAAGAAAGAAGTCTTTGCAATATGTTAAAATGCTTCAATTATTAAAATGACACTTACCACGACACTAGAATTATTACCTCATGAAGAAAGACTTATTGTCCTATGTGGGCCAAGTTGGTATGGTGGAAACTACTGTTGTTGATAAGTGGTGATGTGTGGTGAGAGGAGTGACTATGTCTACTCATCTAGCTCTCAACACTCCATGTATGCAACCTGTGAACCTCGAGACATAATCTCCTTAGTTATCCCTAGGCATGGGGGGATAAAATATAGCTCCTACTTGGGGACATGTGCTCTTCGTAGAGTGCATGAGAACTTCAGGATCTCCTGGTAAGACCTGTGCCTACACACACTTAAACAAAAAAAAGTTTGGGGTATCAAAGGTGGCGCACTCACCCCTTTATTCATATGATCAAAAATTTCAAAATTGAACTATGCATTAAAAAGAAAATTTTTCATTTAAAAAAAAATTCTAACTAACATGTAATATGATTCAAGAAAATGTAGCAAAAACACTATGCATAAAAACAATATGTAGAGGAAAAATGAATATGCAAATATAGATAAATGCAACTAAGTTGCCATAAGTAAACAAAATGCAAATGCAAGAAAGCAAGATGACCTACCTACTAACCTGGGGTTCACGACCCATGGAGGTTAGATCCTGAAGATGTCACATGAAATTGTACAACCAGTGCAACCACCTGCTCAACACCTCATCAAGGTATCTCCCCCTGTGATTAATCATGTGACATAACAAAGATAGGTTAAGAAAAAAATAATCATGAGTACAAATAAACATGTGATCAATCATAAAAAGATACTCATGGAGGTGGGTGGGAGAGAGATAATATTGCTGGAAAGTATGGCCACAAGCCTAATCAATCCATCTCTAAAAAGGGCTACCATGTATAGGTGACAACTTGTCTTCATCCTCACTTAGAATACCACTACTCCTTGAAGGCCGAGAGAAGATGAGAGATCCCAAGAAGACCCTAAAATTTCCTTGAGAAAGGGAGATGATATAAGGGACAACCTCAATTATAGAGAAAGAATCCTTCCCAATACCCAAAACATGTTGCTTCTTTATCCACAGATCCCTACAAAAATCCCCAAGATGAAAATATTGTTTCTTTGTAATGTGAGACTCTAATCATTTTGGGTTGGCCACGGTCTTATCTTCATCAATATTTGAGCATGATGCTAGATGAAAATCCTCACCACATAACAAATCTTAGTGCTCAAAAGGATATACATCACAACTATTGGATCATTGAGAGGGGGGGTGAATCAGTAATAGAGCAATTTAATCATTTTTAACCATAAAATTCAAGTGTTATATCAATGTAGCATTATCATAAAATAGTTGTGGAGTAAATAAACAATGAACAAATGAGAAATCATACACATACACAATACACCAATATGATTTTTCTTATATGTCTTTAAGAATTACATTCATTGGAAGAACCAGCTTCCTTTGTTTTTCACCTGCAACTGGAAGGAGGCTCCAACCCCCTATTTTATCTGGCTACAACCTGAGAGAATCTTCAACTCCCCAATTCTTTGTATACAACCAGAAGGAGGCTACAACCCCCTATGCTATCCAGTCACAACCGAAAGGTGGCTACAACCACCTGTCCTTGCCTTGTCCAATTGCCCTGATGTAGAAGTAGAATGATGGAACCATTGTCACACTATCACTATGAGATATATTGTTGTAAACATGTACCAATCAACCTGTAAAAACTTATACCAATAACCTGTTCCAACATGTACCATACATCAACCTATACCATAAACAAATGCATCAAACACGCATCAAACCTGTACAAATAACCTGCCACAATAACCATTCCAAACAACCTGTAATCAACTTGTACCATAAACAAGTGCATCAACCATGCACCAACCTGTACCATCAACGAGTGCATCAATCATGCACCAAATATGTACCAATCATGCATCAAATACACATAAACTATGACTCATCAAGATGTACCAACATCATAAACTATACACCTCATGTATGTGCCAACTCATCAACTACTTGTCTCAACCATGTACCCAACATGTACCTCAACCAAAAGCCCTCATCAATTTCATCATACAAATCTGATTTGTAACTCTGTAATAGACTTGGTGTATATGATCATATACCTGCAAACCTTCCTTAACTTTAACAACAAGAGACTAGCAATTTCATCAAACTTTACTTTAGTCTCACATGACTAATTTTGGATTAGTGAACAACCCTAACTTGCAATAATAATAACTATGTACCTGTAATGAATAAAGATTTGAAAATAATACACAATGTTTTTCAGTGTATTTTATGCAATTCCTCCAGGTTTCACTACTTGGATCCTCTCAGAAAAGGAGTTATATCAAAAATGCCTACCTTATTGAATTTTGGCTTATTCTAGAGAGCAAACTTGTAGAGCATGCCCCGCACGGAATATTTGTTGTATGGACCTAGAAGTTGTACATAGAATACTAAAGACTGTACTCTAACCTTTTTTCTTACTAAATTTGGATTTGTTATGAAGAATTTATGACATTTTTACTCGAAACACCTATTTTAGACTAGTTTGAGGACTAGCAACAAACCCTATTTTCCACGGAGTGTAACTCCAAAAATACAATGACCAACAAGATGAAATGTTTTTCACATATACTTGGATATGTTTCCTCAACAGCCTCCCAATTTCAGAGTATGAATCATTCTACAAAAAAAAGTTATTACGAAAATGGTGAGATGACCTGTAAATAACATACCTTAGAAAGCATCATCAAAAGAATTTATGCTCCCTTGAATTTTGACATTATTTACTTCATCTTACCTCTAAAATTTGGCTTAGATATCCTTTGGTTACCTCAGTCACTTTTATATATTCAATATGCTCAAGTGTGATTAAAATGAGAGAGCCTTGCCCCTTATTTATACTTTCATGTAGTTTCCTCCAGGGGTTACCTTTTAACCATCTTAACCCACTTTCTTTATTTTAGTGTTAACCCACTTCTAACCACTTGTACACTTAGTAATCTCTCCATTAACTTTATTATTTAAATAATTTATTTTGTATCCACTCTGACTTATAGTACACTCATCATTTCACTTTATTATTTACCTTCTAAAATCTCTTAAACCACTTTCCTTATTTTAGGGCTAACCCACTTCTAACCACTTGTCCACTTAATAACTTCTCCATTAACTTTATTATTCAAATAATTTCTTTTGTATCCACTTTGAATTATAGTACACTCATCACTTCACTTTATTATTTAAACAATTTCCTCTTTGCAACCACTTTGACTACTTTGACCTTTTGGGGCTTCTAGATGACTCATGAGGGTTCTCCAACTTCACATGGCCATAACTCTCTAACCATGAGGAGTTATGTGAAGTTCCACATGCCATCGAAAATGGCATGACATGTACTATCCATCCAGAATAGTCTTACCTTCAAATATATTAAAACTCATACCATTGTACATCAAACAAACTTGGGTCCATTACCCAAACCTTTGTGCTACTAGAATTTGCTACCGGACTTTTATCAAGGGTTGACATCAATGAAAACAACCCAATTAATAAACAATATCCCTCTTTGACATTGATGGCAACACTGATGCAATACTGAATTCATATTACTCATGCTCCCCCTGTGACCATCGCTTCCCTTGGAACCATGCCTTTATGTTCTTTCTCCAAGCATTTACCTTTGCATTTGATAAATCTCTTCCCCGTTGTCATCAATGGAAAATGTATCTTTCCATCCAGGGTTGCTCCCCCTAACTAAACTGTCCTTGGGGATACTCCCCTTGACTGAAATCTTCCTGAAACTGATCCCCCAACTTGAATTGTCCTCTTTATGGTGCTTCCTTGTGTAAATCTAAGACATATAAGATAAATATTAAAAAACATTCATTTTGGAGTAGAAATTACTCCGAGTCTCTAGCGAAAATACTCAAAGGCTTCCCTTGCAAGCATTTTTGTAAATATGTATGCCACTTGTTCTTTTGTTCCCACATATTCAACTCAAATGTTCTTCTCTACGATCGATTCCCATAGAAAGTGATACTTTATTGGAATGTGCTTTGTCTTGGAGTGCATCACCAGGTTATTTGAGATACTGATGGCACTTGTATTATCACAATAGATTGGAGTGGGCTCATCATACTAAACTTTTATATCTGTCAAAGTTTGTTTCATCCATAGAACATGAATACAACATCTCGTTGTTGCAATATAATCTACTTCAGCAGTAGATAAATATACTGATAATTGTTTCTTACTTAGCCAAGATACTAAACAATCACCCAAGTAGAACGCTGCTCCACTGGTGCTTCGTCGGTCATCAATGCAACCTGCCCAATCTGCACTTATGTAGGCAATAAGTGATAGATCATTTCCTTTTGGATACCATAATCCAAACTCTTTTGTTCCTTTGAGATATCTGAAAATCCTCTTCACTGCTAATACATGTGATTCCCTTGGTGCTACTTGAAATCGTGCCACCTGTCCAACTACCTGCATTACATCTGGTCTGGATGTTGTCACATATAGTAAGCCATCAATCATTGACATGTATTTCCTCTGGTATGGATGCTGTCACATATAGTAAGCTACCAATCATTAACATGTATTTCCTCTGGTCTGTAGACTTTGAATCATCATATTTTCTCAACTTGCAACTGGTTTGCATAGGAGTGGTAATTGGTTTGCAATCTTCCATTCCAAACCTCTTTAGAATTTCACTGATATACTTAGTTTGAGAAATAAAAATTCCTTGATTTCTTTGACATATTTTGATGTAGAGGTTGTTGTCTGCACTTCCTTTTCTGAACCCTGTCTGTTTTAGATATTTATCCGGTCTAGAGTACCATGCTCTAGGAGACTGTTTTAGACCATACAAGGCCTTCTTCAATTTACACACATAACCTTCATTCTCTAACAACTGAAATCCTTTTGGTTGTTCAATGTAGACTTCTTCTTCAAGTTCCCCATTTAGAAAAATTGATTTCATTTCCATTTGATACACTTTAATATTCTTGGAGCATGCTTTCCTTGTACTTGAGTAACCAACAAGTACTCCTTTGTCCACACGAGAGTCAAACTTTCCCATTCTGACATCTTCTCTTTTGATGTAGCATTTTCTTCCAAATACTCTGAAGTGCTTCACATTTGTTGGTCTTCCTTTCCCTAGCTCGTAGGGAGTTTTGTCATTGTTGTTTCTGAGCATTACTATGTTTTGAATGTGAACTATTATATGCATTGCATGTGTCCAAAGAATATCTGTCAATTTGGAATCCATTAGCATTTTTCAATCCATTTCCTGTGTAAATATCATCCATTATGGTAATGTTCCTTTGTCTCTGAACCACTCTCTGAACCAATATATGAATCCATGCTCTTGTCCATTGTCATATATTTGTCCAAACCTGCTAAGTGTTCTTATGAATCCATGTCTATCCATACTGTCCAAGACTCTACTGCACAACTTTCCATAATGCTGACTCATTTATCACTATACTATCATGAGGTCTTAACTACTACAACTGATTAATTTATCAAATTGTACTTATGTTAACTGACTGCTCTGGATCTGTCTACTCAAAATCTGCAAGCTACTCAAAGGATGGTTCTTTGGTCTGTCACAATTATCGCATAGACTCCCTCTATCTAATATTCATATTACCTGGGAGTCTCTAAGCCAAATGGCTCAGAACAATTCCTTCTCTAATGTGTATTTATCATCATCTTCATGTTGATATTATGGTAGCTTCGAGAGGTATGAACCTCTATTGTGACCTATGACGGGATTAGAATATTTCGGAAGGAAGCAAAGAAGTAAAGGAAACCCTAGACGAGATGTCGGTTGTAGAAATATAATTAATGTGAATTAATTAGTACCCAAAAGGGGAAGTCAGCCCCAATAAGTCTACTAGACCACTATAAATACAAGGCGTCAGTTCTCATTATTCACACTTCTCAGAATTGCAGAGAGCAGTTTCTGCGCACTGCAGTTGGTAGTTTTGTGCGCAAGTTTCTAGGGAAGGTGTTGCGCCAGTTTCTGGGTGGGACTATCGGATTAACTTGGTTTCTATTCTTGCTTGGTGCATTAGCCTTTCTTGGCTATTGATTGCTATCAATATTCTTCTCTGTCAAGGTCAAGGTGCTCGGAGGGTGGCTTCGGCCTATGGTTGGGTGACAAGGGTATTGTCAATGGTAAAACGAGCACAATCTTTCATATTCTAACAGGTTATGGGCCCACACCTCCTTCATTCAGTCTAAATGCTGGAAGGAATCATAACTGCTAGGGTATTGAGCTCGCTGAGGAACTGCCGCTAGGGTTACTAGAAGGAGCAGCTTCCAAAGACATTGTCGTTAAGGTTACTAACACAAGCAGTTGCAGAAACCCTAACCTTAGATCCGACACCTTGCGATGGAGCATCTCACTCAAAAAGAATATATTCAAATGCGCCCTAACTCAACACACCTTTTGGCTCTCTCAGAAGACAGAAATGACGAAGTTGAAGTTTTGGATCAAGGCATGACTAGTTACCAATCAACCAAAGACATGTGTGAAACAATCAGTCTTTTACACTACTCAGCACTTACTGGAATGATTGAAGATGACATGTGGATAATTGATAGTGGATCTTCTAGGCACATGACGGGAGATCAAGCCAGACTCTCAAATTTAAATGAGAAGAAGACCTCGTACAAGGTAGATCTTGGAGACAAAACCACTTACCCCATGGAAGGATTTGGACAAGCCTCCATCAAAATGAAAATAGGTAATTATGTTCACTTAAGCAATGTTTTATATGTACCTAGTTTATAAAAGAATCCTGTATCAATATCTTGCCTAGAAGACAAGGGAAACATAATATCTTTCGTGGATGGAAAAGTGTTGTCATGGCATAAAGACTCCAGCATAAAGAATGCTAGGGTTATCGGAAGTCGTGAAAGAAATTTGTACAGACTACTAGAACAAAATGAAGAAGCTCTTATACATGACGAAGTCAACCCTGATGAACTTTGGCACAGAAGGTACACTCATATTAATTATCAAGCATTACCCTTTCTCAAAAGAATGGTTGAAGGAATACTAGAGTTGCAGTCTACACATGAAGGAATCTGCAAAGGATGTGCCCTTGGGAGGAATATCAAGAAACCATTCCCAAGTAGCAATAACAGATCTAAGGAGATTCTAGATCTAATACACTCAGATGTTTGCGGTCCAATGCCAGTAAAATCTCCAGGAGGATCTTCTTACTACGTAAACTTCATAGATGACTATTCAAGAAAGACTTGGCTATACCTACTGAAGACAAAAGACGAAGTATTCAACAAGTTTCAAGAATTCAAAGCAGAGATAGAAAACCTCACGAACAAGAAGATCAAGACATTAAGAACAAATAATGGAGGAGAATACACCTCRAAGGAATTCGTTGCATTATACAAATCGGTAGGGATTAGGAGGGAGCTGATTGTTCCTCATAATCCTCAACAAAATGGTGTAGCAGAAAGAAAGAACATATATATTGAAGAAACCGTAAAATCCTTACTAAATGATCAAGGTATGTCCATGTTCTTATGGGGAGAAGCAACAATGACAACAATATATGTGCATAACAGAAGTCCTCATCGTATATTGAAGAACATGACACTAGAAGAATCTTTCTTAGGTAAGAAACCTAATGTGGAAAATCTAAGAATATTTGGATGTCCTGTTTACTCCCACATTCCCAAGGACAAGAGGAATAAACTAGAACCTTCAGGAAAGAAAGGGATATTCGTGGGATATAGTGATTCATCCAAGGCTTACAGAATATATATTCCAGAACAACACAAGATCAAGGTCACCAGAGATGTAATGTTCAATGAAAGGATGGCCTTCAAGAAATCCATCGAAGAAAATATAGAAGAAGAAGAGATTGAAGAACTTAATGAAGAAAGCACATAAAACATAAATGACGAAAAGGAACTACCTGATCATCCTATGAGCCATGTGAAAACATTGATTCAAATATCGTACCTAAGACTAAGAAAAGACCAGCTTGGCTTGAAGCTACCTTACAAGACGCAGAAGGACTCAAGGTTCCAGAAGGAACATTCAGAAAGAGTAAAAGACCTAAAATATTCTCAAGTTATGCATCATACATGACGAAGCTTCTAGATGAAGAACCTACCACATTTGAAGAAGTAGTTCAAAAGGGACAATGGAAAGAAGTTATGATGGAAGAACATCAATCCATTATGAAAAATGAGGTATGGGAAATCATACCAAGACCTAAAGAAAAATTAGTGGTAACTTCAAAATGGGTGTACAAGATCAAACATGCAGCAGACAGAAGCGTGGATAAATACAAGGCAAGATTCGTAGCTAGAGGGTTCTCCCAGAAGGAGGGAGAAGATTATGATGAAACGTTTGCTCCGGTGACTAGATATACTTCCATCAAAGCTACCATATCTCTTGCCGCTTCCATGGGATGGAACTTACATCAGATGGATGTAAAGACAACTTTCCTCAATGGAGCTATTGAAGAAGAAGTATATATTGAACAACCTCAAGGGTTTGAGGTACATTCCAAAGACACTCACGTTTTCAGATTGAATAAATATTTATATGGACTCAAGCAAGCTCCAAGGGCTTGGTATGCCAGAATGGAAAACTATCTAACAAGACTTGGTTTCTCCAAGAGTCATGCAGATCCAAACCTTTATTACAAAGTCATGGACAATGAACCTGTGATTCTACTATTATATGTTGACGATCTATTCATAACAGGTGAATAATATCTCATTGTCCAGTGCAAGAAGGAATTAGCTTCTGAATTTGATATGAAAGATCTAGGTCTCATGCACTATTACTTGGGACTAGAAGTATGGCAGAAGCGTGGTGAAGTATTCCTTGGACAAGGAAAGTATGCAATAAAGATTATTCATAAATTTGGAATGATGGATTGTAAATCCATGGACACTCCTATGAATGTGGACATAAGAAAAGTGAAAGTTCCAGATTCTGATCCAGTAGATCCATCTCTATATCAACAACTAATTGGGTCATTGATGTATTTGGTAAATACTCGACCAGACATTTGCTTTGCTGTGAATACACTAAGCCAGTTCCAGGTGGAACCAAGACATGAGCATTGGATAGATGCAAATCATGTATTAAGATATATTCGTGGAACAATAAACTATGGTTTGAGATATACCGCATCCAACAATATACAACTTCATGGATTCACAGACTCAGATTGGGCAGGAAGTACAGAAGACAGAAAGAGCACTTCAGGTATGTGTTTCAGCTTGGGCTCCGCTATGATATCTTAGGGCAGTAGGAAACAAAAGTCTATCGCACTCAACACAACAGAAGTAGAGTATATGGCAGCATGTGAATCATGCACTAGATCAATATGGTTAAGGAAGTTAATCTACAATTTATTTGATTAGATTCCAGAATCGACCATAATATATTGTGATAATCAGAGTTGTATAAGATTATCAGAATAGTCTGTGTTTCATGAAAGGTTGAAACACATTGAGATCAAATACTACTTTATTCGAGATAAAGTCCAACAAGGAGAGGTAAAACTCGAGTATATCCCCACTGACGAGCATAAAGCAGACATTCTGACAAAACCTTTATCCAGAATAAAGTTTGCATATTTCCGAGAGAAGATGGGGATCATGGAAATAACTCCCTTAGCTGAAAGGGAAGACTCTCCAGGTTAGGAGGGAGCACTAAAATATTATTGAAACATTTATCTTTGTGATTGAAAAATAGTCCAGATTGGACAGATTCTTTCATGTTCAGAAAGTGGATTGAGATTTCTGACGGACAACAATTTCCCATTGTGGTTAACATGGGAAATTGTCCAGATTGCTGATATATCATAGACAGTGACTTCCCATTGTGGTTAACATGGGAAGTGGTCTAGGGCAGTCTCTCTTCTTGAGGGTTACTCAAGAAGACTAGCCCACCTCGCTGGACAACGATTTCTCATTGTGGTTAACGTGAGGAATGGTCCATTTTGGAGGTTGATGCAGGACAATCTTTTCGTCTTGTGGTTAACAGAGGAAATGGTCCGGACAATCATTCCTTAGGGTTTATACATTCTCTCTAGGGTGCACTTTGATTAGTGTAGAAGGAATGGTCCAGGCTCAACAATCAGAGACAGACATTCCTTAAGGTTTATACATTCTCTCCAGGGTGCACTTTGATCAGTGTAGGAAGAATGGCCCAGGGTGGGGAATGGTCCAAGTCCAGAAGAAAGGACAATTATTCTTCCTTGTTTGAGAAGAATAGTCCAGATATCTCATTATTCTACTCTGAGGGCATATATTCTTTCATATCTCACAGACGTGAGTGAAAGATTGGCCCAGATGATTCAGTTTATTTTAACAATATTTTTGTGTGCAGGTTGGCATCAGATGATTGTTATGGAGACTGTTTGTCTCTAAACAATAGAGATATACTACTGTGGTGGATTTGTTCCACTGTTTGTGACTATGTGTCACAGTTTGAGTAGTTGCCTACTACCATGGATAAACACACGTGTTTTCTATCAATTGATATTGTACCAATTGTCATAGGAGATTGTCCAGTTGGATAATAATGACGATGCTTGTGATACTACCAGTTGAATGGTCTGTTTGTGCTCAAGACCATACCTCCCTAGATAGGAGGGAGTGTTGATATTATGGTAGCTTCGGGAGGTATGAACCTCTATTGTGACCTATGACAAGATTAGAATATTCCAGAAGGAAGCAAAGAAGTAAAGGAAACCCTAGACGAGATGTCGGCTGCAGAAATATAATTAATGTGAATTAATTAGTACCCAGAAGGAGAAGTTGGCCCCAGTAAGTCTGCCAGACCACTATAAATACAAGGCGCCAGTTCTCATTATTCACACTTCTCAGAATTGCAGAGAGAAGTTTATGTGCACTACAACTGGTAGTTTTGCGCGCAAGTTTCTAGGGAAGGTGTTGCGCCAGTTTCTAGGTGGGACTATCTGATCAACTTGGTTTCTATTCTTGCTTGGTGCATTAGCCTTGCTTGGCTATTGATTACTACTAGTATTCTTCTCTGTCAAGGTCATGGTGCTCGGAGGGTGGCTTCGGCCTATGGTTGGGTGACAAGGGTATTGTCAATGGTAAAAAGAGCACAATCTTTCATATTCTAACACTTCATTGGTAGATTCACTATATCTCTGAGCTCTGACTTCTTTCTTTATGTCTGTGGATTTATCTTTCACTACAATTCCTGAAAGTAATATCTCTTGAACTTGTTCCTTATTTACCTATCCTTCTTTTCTTTCAGTTATTTTCCAAACCTTTTTGAATCTGACGTCTTTCTCTGTAGAATTTTCTTCATCTCATTTTATTGTCAATCTTGCAATCTTCGGGACCTGTTCTTTGTTCACCCGGTCTTTGTGTTTTCTTATACACACTTTCTTATATCTAATATCAATGTTCTCTTTCATGAATGTATCGATCATGCTTCTACAATCACTAGCTATGTGTCCATAGTTATGACATTTGTAACATTCAATGTTACATGGGGCCACATAGTCTCTTTTTGCTTGAACATTTCTTTTATAATCCCTGCAATATGCAACCTTATGTCTAAAATTAGTACAATAAAAACAATGACCATAAAATAAATTTTCATACCTGAGAGTGAATGATATTGTTTGTGGTGTAGTCCTTCTGAATGTCTGCCTTGACTGATCATGATCATGATTGAAGCTTCTTTGTGGCTTTAACATGGATGGTCTTCTTGAAGATGTATCTTCAATAGTTTTCTTAGATTCTGGTTGACCATGATTCTTTCCTTTGAGTACTTCTGCATAACTCTTTCTATTTTCTTCATTCTTCTTTTCTAGCAACCTAGAGTGCTTCTCTTCATTCTCTATAACTGATGTGGATGTTTCTGTCTCTTCAACGCTCTTATTGAGATTGACAATTTTACTTCTCAATGTGACAACTTCTTCTTCAATCTTCTCAATCTCTTCTTCTTTCTTCATTATCTGAGACTTCATGACTTCTTCTGTTCTTTTCGCTTCTTTTAGACGAATTTTTAATGTGATTATTTCTTCTGCAATTCATTTCTCTTCTTTACAAACTCTGCCTCAAGCTAGTTTAGATCGTTTGTTCTTTCCTTAAGATGCTATGTTGGCTTCCAAACACTTCTTTTGATATTCGAGATTTTCTTCGATCTTTTTGGCTTCTTCTAGCCGAGCTCTTAAGTTCTCGATGATCTGTTGGGCTTCTTCAAAAATGTGAACACTTTCCTTTTGTTTCATCAATTCTTTCCTGTGTGACTTGTTTTCTTCTCTTAGTTCATCTAAATCACTAATCAATTTTGCTTCATAATTGTTTTCCTTTTCAATTAGTTTTTCTGTCTCATTTCCTTCATGGCATTCTATTTCAAGATGTCTATGTTTTTCACAATTAAAGTAAAACAACATACCTCTAGTGATTATGTACTCTTCATATTATGAATCTATTTGACATGGTGAACATCTTCTTTGATCTATATCGGATCAGGTAATCATTCCCAGATGAAATTCATTGCTATTTTGTTATTATTCTTCAATTCCTTCTTGGCTGTAGTCTTTTCCATTTTTGAACTATCATATCATGTAATGACTGGTAGCCAAATATAATACCCCTGTGCCTGTAAAAACACTTTCGTACTTCCACTCCACATCTCATACTTTAAACCATTCTGACCATTGAACAATGGTACTCCATTCTCAGAATAATTTATGATCTCCTTCGAGTGGTTAAACTATTTCTTAAAGGAACCTTCTCTGATACCAATTGTTGGATTACTGAGAAGGGGGTGAATCGCTAATAGATCAATTTAATCATGTTTAACCATAAAATTCAAGTGTTATATCAATGTAGCATTATCATCCAATAGTTGCAGAGTAAATAAATAATTAACAAATGAGCAATCATACACATACACAATAAACCAGTGTTTTTACGTGGAAACCCAAAGCGGGAGAAAACCACATAATGTTTTTTCTTATATCTTTAAGAATCACATTCATTGGAAACACCAACTTCCTTTGTTTTCCAGCTGCAACTAAAAGGAGGCTCCAACCCCCTAGTTTCTTAGGCTACAACCTGAGGGAATCTCAAACTCCCCAATTCTTTGGCTACAACCAGAAGGAGGATACAACCCCCTATGTTCTCCAGCTACAACTGGAAGGTGGCTACAACCACCTGTCCTTTCTCCTTCCAACCGCCCTGGCGTAGAAGTAGAATGATAGAACCACTGTCACATTATCACTGTGAGATATAATGTTGTAAACCTGTACCAATCAACCTATAATCAACATGTAAAAACATGTACCAATAACATGTGCCAACATGTACCATACATCAACCTATACCTCAACCTATACCATAAACAAATGCATCAACGATGCATCAAACCTGTACAAATAACCTGTCACAATAACTTATCCAAACATGTAATCAACATGTACCATAAACAAGTGCATCAACCATGCACCAACCTATACCTCAACCTGTACCATCAACGAGTGCATCAACCATGCACCAAATGTGTACCAATCATGCATAAAATAAACATAAACTATGACTCATCAATATGTACCAGCATCATCAACTATACACATCATGTATGTGCCAACTCATCAACTACTTGTCTCAACCATGTACCCAACATGTACCTCAACCAAAATCCCTCATCAATTTCATGATCCAAATCTGATGTGTAACCCTGTAATAGACCTAGTGTATATGATCATATACTTGAAAACCTTCCTTAACTATAACAACAAGACACTAGCATTGTCATCAAATTTACTTTAGTCTCACATGACTAATTTTGGATTAGTGAACAACCCTAACTTGCAATAACCATAACTATGTACCTGTAATGAATAAAGATATGAAAATAGTACACAATGTTCTTCAGTATATTTTATGCAATTCCTCCAGGTTTCACTACTTGGATCCTCTCAGAAATAGAGTTATAGAAAAAATTAAATACCTTATTGAATTCTGGCTTATTCTAGAGAGTGAAATTGTAGATCATGCTTCGCACGAAATATTTGTTGTATGGATCTGAAAATTGCACACATAATACTATAGACCGTACTCTAACCAATACATTTTGTCTTATTGAATTTGGATCTGTTATGAAGAAGTTATGATGTTATTACCCGAAACACATGTTTTAGACTAGTTTCAGGACTAGCCACAAACCCTATTTTCCACAGAGTGTAACTCCAAAAATACAGTGACCCGCGAGATGAAATTTTTATCATAGCTACTTGGATATGTTTCCTCAACGGCTTCCCAATTTCACGATCTGAATCATTCTAGAAAAAAAGTTATTGTGAAAATGATGAGATGACTTGTAAATAACATACCTTAGAAAGCATCATTAAAAGACTTTATCGTCCCTTGAATTTTGGCTTTTTACTTCATATTACCTCTGAAATTTGGCCTAGATATCCTTTGGTTACCTCATTCACTTGTCTATATTCAATATGTTCAATTGTGATTAAAATGAGAGAGCCTTGCATCTTATTTATACTTTCATGTAGCTTCCTCAAGGGGTTACCTTTTAACCATTGTAACCTACTTTCCTTATTTTAGGGTTAACCCATTTCTAACCACTTGTCAACTTAATATTTTTTCCATTAACTTTATTATTTAAATAATTTATTTTGTATCCACTTTGACTTATAGTACACTTATCACTTCACTTTATTATTTACCTTCTAAAATCTCTTGATCCACTTTCCTTATTTTAGGGCTAACCCACTTCTAACCACTTGTCCACTTAGTAACTTCTCCATTAACTTTATTATTTAAATGATTTCTTTTGTATCCACTGTGACTTATAGTACACCCATCACTTCACTTTATTATTTAAACAAAAAAATTTTTGCAACCACTTTGGCTACATTGACCTTTTGGGGCTTCTAGATGACTCATGAGGATTCTCCAACTTTACATGACCATAACTCTCTAACCATGAGGAGTTATGTGGCATTCCACATGCCACCGAAAATGGCATGACATGTATTATCCATCCAAAATAGTCTTACCTTCAAATATAGTAAAAATCATACCATTATACATCAAACAAACTTGGGTCCATTACCCAAACCTTTGTGCTACCAGAATTCTCTACCAGACTTTCTTCAAGGGTTGACATCAATGAAAACCAACCCAATTAATAAACAATATCCCCCTTTGGCATTGATGGCAACACTTTGATGCAATATTGAATTCATATCACTCATGCTCCCCCTGTGACCATCGCTTCCCTTGGAACCATGCCTCTGTGTTCTTTCTTCAAGCATTTACCTTTTCATATGATAAATCCCTCCCCCTTTGTCATCAATGGAAAATGTATCTTTCCATTCGGGGTTACTCCCCCTAACTGAATTGTCCTTGTGGATACTCCCCCTGACTGAACTCTCCCTGAAACTAATCCCCCAACTTGAACTGTCCTCTTTATGGTGCTTCCTCATGTAAATCTAAGACATATAAGATACACATTAAAAATCATTCATTTTGGATTAGAAATTACTCCGAGTCTCTGGCGAAAATACTCAAAGGCTTACCTTGGAAGTGATTTTGTAAAGATGTCTGCCACTTTTTTTTTTGTTCCCACATATTCAACTCTGATGTTCTTCTCTGCAACCTATTCCCATAGAAAGTGATATTTTATTGGAATGTGCTTCGTCTTGGAGTGCATCACCGGGTTCTTTGAGATACTAATGGCATTTGTATTATCACAATAGATTGGAATGGGCTAATCATACTCAACCTGTATATCTGTAAAAGTTTGTTTCATCCATAGAACCTAAATACAACATCATGTTGTTGCAATATACTCTTCTTCAATAGTAGATAAAGATACTGATAATTGTTTCTTTCTTAGCCAAGATACTAAACACTCACCGAAGTAGAACGTTGCTCCACTGGTGCTTCGTCGATCATCAATGAAACCTGCCCAATCTGCACCTATGTAGGCAATAGGTGATAGATCATTTCCTTTTGGATACCATAATCCAAACTCTTTTGTTCCTTTGAGATATCTTAAAATCCTCTTCACTGCTAATACATGTGATTCCCTTGGTGCTGCTTGAAATCGTGCCACCTATCCAACTACTTGCATTACATCTGGTCTGGATGTTGTCACATATAGTAAGCTACCAATCATTGACCTGTATTTCCTCTGGTCTGTAGACTTTGAATCATCATCTTTTCTCAAATTGCAACTGGTTTGCTTAGGAGTGGTAATTGGTTTGCAATATTCCATTCCGAACCTCTTTAGCATTTATCTGATATACTTAGTTTGAGAAATAAAAAATCCTTGGTTTCTTTGACGTATTTTGATGTAGAGGTTGTTGTCTACACTTCCATTTCTAAACCCTGTCTATTGTAAATATTTATCTAGTCTAGAGTACCATGCTCTAGGAGCCCGTTTTAGACCATACACGGCCTTCTTCAATTTACACATATAATTTGCGTTCTCTGACAACTGAAATCCTTTTGGTTGTTCAATGCAAACTTCTTCTTCAAGTTCCCCGTTTAGAAAATTTGATTTCATGTCCATCTGATACACTTTAGTATTCTTGGAGCATGCTTTCCTTGTACTTGAGTAACCAACAAGTACTCCTTTGTCCACACGAGACTCAAACTTTCCAATTCCTCCATTTTCTCTTTTGATGTAGCATTTGCTTCCAAATACTCTGAAGTGATTCACATTTGTTGGTCTTCCTTTCCATAGCTTGTAGGGAGTTTTTTCATTGTTGTTTCTGAGCATTACTCTGTTTTGAATGTGAACTACTGTATGCACTGCATGTGTCCAAAGAATATCTTTCAATTTGGAATCCATTAGCATTGTTCAAGCCATTTCCTATGTAAATATCATCCATTATGATAATGTTCCTTTGTCTCTAAACCAATATATGAATCCATTCTCTCATCCACTGTCATATATCTGTCCAAACCTGCTAAGTGTTCTTACGAATCCATCTCTGTCCATATTTTCCAAGACTCTACTGCACAAATTTCCATAATGTTGACTCATTTATCACTATATTATCATGAGGTCTTAACTACTACAACTGATTAATTTATCAAACTGTACTTCTGCTAACTGACTGCTCTGGATCTATCTACTCAAACTATGAAAATTTCTAGAAGGATGGTTCTTTGTTCTGTCATAGCTATCGCATAGACTCCCTCTGTCTAATATTCATATTACTGGGGAAACTCTAAGCTAGATGGATTAGAACAATTCCTACTCTGATGTGTATTTATCATCATCTTCATTGGTAGATTCATCATTTCTCTGAGATCTGACTTCTTTCTTTTTGTCTGTGGATTCATCTTTCACTGCAATTCTTGAAAGTACAATCTCTTGAACATGTTCCTTATTTACCTATCCTTCTTTTCTTTCAGTTATTTTCCAAACATTTTTGTATCTGACATCTTTCTCTGTAGAATTTTCTTCATCTCGTTTTATTGTCAATCTTGCGATCTCTGGGACCTAGTCTTTTTTCACTTGTTCTTTGTGTTTTCTTATACATACTTTATTATATCTAATATCAATGTTCTCTTTCATGGAAGTATCGATCATGCTTCTACAATCACTAGCTATGTTTCCATAGTTATAAAATTTGTAACATTCAATGTTACGTGGGGCCACATAGGCTCTTCTTTCTTGAACATTTCTTTTATAATCCCTACAATATGAAACCTTATGTCCAAAATTAGTACAGTAAAAACAATGACCATAAAAAAAAATTGCATAACTGGGAGTGAATGATCTTCTTTGTGGTGTAGTCCTTCTGAATTTCTTCCTTGACTGATCATGATCATGATTGAAGATTGAAGCTTCTTTGTGGCTTGAACATGGATGATCTTCTTAAAGATATGTCTTCAATAGTTTTTTTAGATTTTGGTTGACCATGATTCCTTCCTTTGAGTACTTCTACATAACTCTTTCTATTTTCTTCATTCTTCTTTTCTAGCAACCTAAACTGCTTCTCTTCATTATCTATAACTGATGTGCATGTTTTTGTCTTTTCAACATTCTTGTTGAGATTGACAATTTTACTTCTTAATGTGACAACTTATTCTTCAAGCTTCTCAACCTCTTCTTCTTTCTTCATTATCTGAGACATCATGACTTCTTCTATTCTTTTCGCTTCTTCAAGATGAATTTTTAATGTGATTATTTATTCTTCAACTCTTTTCTCTTGACCAAACTCTACCTCATGCTGGTTTAGATCGTTAGTTTTTTCCTTAAGATGATATGTCAATATCTTCTCTCTCATTGTAGCTTCTTTCTTTTGTGATGCTATGTTGGCTTCCAAATACTGCTTTTGATATTTGAGATTTTATTCGATCTTTCTGGCTTCTTCTAGCTGAGTTCTTAAGTTCTCGATGCCCTGTTGGGCTTCTTAAAAAATGTGAACACTTTTCTTTTATTTCATCAATTCTTTCTTGAGTGACTTGTTTTCTTCTCTTAGTTCAGCTAAAGCACTAATCAATTCTACTTCATAATTGTCTTCCTTTTCTAGTTTTTTTGTCTCATTTTCTTCATGGCATTCTATTTCAAGATGTCCGCTTTTTCACAATTAAAGAAAAACAACATACCTCTGGTGATTATCTACTCTTCATCTTCTGAATCTATTTGACATGGTGAACATATTTCTTCTTGATATGTACCTGCATATTCTTTGGCATTTTCTAAATCTAGGATGGGTGAAGAATATATATCATGTAACTTATCCCAAAGTTCTTTGGCTGATGAACATTTACCAATCTTTTCTCTTACCAAATTAGGTAATCCTTCCCAGATGAAATCCATTTCTATTTTTTTATTCTTCTTCAATTCCTTCTTGGCTGCAGTCTTTTCCCTTTTTGAACTATCATATCATGTAACGACTGATAGCCAAATATAATACCCTTGTGCCTGTAAAAACACTTTTGTCCTTCCACTCCACATCTCATACTTTAAACCATTCTGACCATTGAACATTGGTACTCCATTCTCAGAATAATCCATGATCTCCTTCCAATGGTTAAACTGTTTCTTGAAGGAACCTACTCTGATACCAATTGTTGGATTACTGAGGGAGGGGGGGGGGTGAATCATTTATAGAGCAATTTAATCATTTTTAACCATAAAATTCAAATGTTATATTAATGTAGCAGTATCATCCAATAGTTGTAGAGTAAATAAACAATTAACAAATGAGCAATCATACACATACACAATACACCAATGTTTTTACGTGGAAACCCAAAGCGAGAGAAAATCACAAAATGTTTTTTCTTATATGTATTTAAGAATTGCATTCATTAGAAACACCAACTTCCTTTGTTTTCCAGCTACAACTGGAAGGAGGCTCCAACCCCCTAGTTTCTCAGGCTACAACTTAAGGGAAGCTCAAACTCCCCAATTATCTGGCTACAACCAAAAGGAGGATACAACCCCCTATGTTCTTCAACTACAAATGGAAGGTGGCTACAACCACCTGTCCTTGCCCCGTCCAACCTCCCTGGTGTAGAAGTAGAATGATAGAACCACTGTCACACTATCGTTGTGATATATAATGTTGTAAACCTGTATCAATCAACCTGTAATCAACATGTAACAAAATGTACCAATAACTTGTGCCAACATGTACCATACATCAACCTTTACCTCAACCTGTACCATAAACAAATGCATCAACCATGCATCAAACCTGTACAAATAACCTATCCAAACAACTTGTAATCAACTTGTACCATAAACAAGTGCATCAACCATGCACCAACCTGTACCTCAACCTGTACCATCAACAAGTGCATCAACCATGTACCAAATATGTACCAATCATACATCAAATACACATAAACCATGACTCGTCAAGATGTACCAACATCATCAACTATACACCTCATGTATGTGCCAACTCATCAACTGCTTGTCTCAACCATGTACCCAACATGTACCTCAACCAAAATCCCTCATCAATTTTATCATCCAAATCTAATTTGTAACTTTGTAATAGACCCGGTGTATATAATCACATACATGCAAACCTTCCTTAACTTTAACAACAAGAGACTAGCATTTTCATCAAACTTTACTTTAGTCTCACATGACTAATTTTGGATTAGTCAAGAACCCTAACTTGCAATAATCATAACTATGTACTTGTAATGAATAAAGATCTAAAAATAGTACACAATGTTCTTCAATGTACTTTATGCAATTCCTCAAGGTTTCACTACTTGGATCCTCTCAAAAAAAGAGTTATAGCAAAAATGGCATACCTTATTGAATTCTGGTTTATTCTAGAGAGCGAAATTGTAGAGCATGCCCTGCATGAAATATTTGTTGTATGAGTCTAAAAACTATACATAGAATACTACAAACTGTACTCTAACCAATACATTTTTTCTTACTGAATTTGGATCGGTTATGAATAATTTATGACGTTTTTACCCGAAACACATGTTTTAGACTAGTTTTAGGACTAGCCACAAACCCTATTTTCCACGGTGTTAGGGTCCTAACCCGCACATAGGTAGAGCAATATATTCAGATGTAATAAAGGTCAATACTAATAAGGTCTTTCCATAAAATAGAATAAGGCAGATGTAAGAAGACCTAATAGAAGCTTCCGCTTCTAGAAGGATATTCCTCTAGATGCTTCTCTTGATAGACATATTTAGTATAAATAAGGGTCAAGGGTATGAAAACCCTAGCTTGGAGATTATTGTAACAGAGCGTTGCTCGACTGGAGGTTTCCCCCTCGAAGAGGCCCGTGAACATTGCTTTATGAATCAAAGTGTTATTTCTGTTGTTGTTCTTATATCATTTATGTGTTATTGTGGAGATTATGCTGGTTATATTATTGTTATTCTACCATTTCTAGCATTTTATTTCTGTTCTGCATACTTTTTATCTAGTATATTACAAGTGGTATGAAAGCACTTTCCTGGGTAGAAATTGTGGGAATTTTTTTCAGGGTAGAGACATATTCCGGCGTCTTTAAGCCACAGAGATCTTCCGTTACGCACATAAACCCGCGGTTGAGTGATTCATACATGCAGGAAATACAAGTGGTTCTTAAGCGCACATCTATTGGCCACCCTTGTAACCCCTGTTGGCACCCCTTTGAGTGGTAGCGCGTCAGACAACACCTGTATACGGATCGACCTAGATTTCCTGAAGCCCTCTTTGAGACCTATTCCATTGGATTCATCTCTTCGCCCTTATCACATTCATCCATATCATTTTTCAGCAACATTTTTTACCTCGCCCACCCCTTTTCAGTTCACCCATCCTCATGGCCCATACCCGTAGCCAAGACCTGGAAGCTCGCTTCAACACCTTGTAATCTGGTCTCCTCGAGACCCAAAAAGAAGTGAAACAACTTAGTGCCAATGTTGCCTCCATCAATACATCCATCAATACAACCATGCAATCCTCAATGGAGGAAGTCAAACAAGAAATGACCACCCATCTTGAATCTGTCTTTGCATCACTCTACACCAAACTGAAGATCCCTACAGATGACCCTTTCTCTGACGCACCTCCAAAGACTGAAGGTGAACATTCCTCCCATTCCCATACCTTTCAGCACCATCAATTTCAACATGACTACGCCTTCCGCGAGTGGATGTGACCAAATTTGATGGCTCGGACCCCACTGGTTGGGTAACCCAAATGGAACACTATTTCTCTTTATACGACATTACAGATGACTTGGCCAAACTCCAATATGGTGTTCTCCATCTAGATCAAGAACGTTGGCAATGGTGGCAATGGAGAAAAACTTCCCGTCAAGGGTATATTGCTTGGACCCAATTTGTTGTTGATCTTTATGAACGCTTTGACAATGACACCAACCATTTGGGTCATTTGAAAAAGTTGAAACAATCAGGAACAATAGAAGACTTCATAGTTTCCTTTGAGCACCTGGCTTTTTGAACAGAGGGCATGACTGATGCTTTCTTTCAAGAGTGTTTTATCAGTGGCCTCAAGGAGGATATTCGGGCCCATGTCCTCATGGCTCGACCTTCCAGTTGGGTGGAGGCTACTAAAAAATCTAAGGAAGCACAACAGGTTGTATCCTCTCAAAATTGTAAACCCTCCTTTATCCCTTACCCTAAACCCGTAAATCCCACTACTCCCTCCACCCCATTAAAGATTCAAAAATTGACCAGGGCTGAAATGGATGAACGCCAACTTAAAGGCCTTTGTTATAATTGTGATGACAATATTTCCTGGGCCACAAGTGTAAGGAACAAAATATTTTTATGGCCATCTCTGAGGATATTTTGAAAGAGGATGTTGAAACTCCCCTTGTGTCTGAATCACCTGAAATCACTGACATAACCCCTCCCTCAGACCCTCCCAAAGTGGAACCGATCATTTCCCTCAATGCTCTCACTGGCTTCTCCACCCCCCAAAGCCTCAAGTTAATCGGTTACATCAAGCATCAGAAGGTCATCATTCTGGTTGATAGTGGAAGCACCCATAATTTTATTCATCACCGCATTGCCCAAGAAACTCATTGCTACATCCATGTCGTCAACAATTTTCAAATCATGATTGCCAATGGTGGTTCCATGAAATGTGGAGGGTGTTGTGAAAATGTGTGTCTCCAAATCGGTGACTACCACCTAAAATCCCATATGTTTGCTATCGACATGGGTGGTTGTGACATTGTGTTGGGTGCAGACTGGTTAAGGACTTTGGGTCCCATTCTCATGGATTTTAAGGAATTAACCATGCAATTTGACCAGGAAGGCCACCAATATAAATTCCAAGGCATCATTGTTGGTTCACCTGAGGTCATTAGTCCCCATCGCATGGAAAATATACTCAAAAAAGGTCATTCTGGTGTCATTTCCCAACTCCATGCCATACAAGCAACAGAGACACCCTCGGTGCCGCAAGACCTCCAAGCCCTCCTTTATAAACATCAAATGGTATTTTCCACTCCCCAAGGACTCCCTCCTTCCCACGGTGTTCATGATCATTCCATTCCCCTTGTACCTGGAATCCTTCCTCCCAATATCCGTCTGTATCACCACCCCTTTTCACAAAAAAATGAAATTGAGAAAATGGTCTAGGAACTCCTTAATGCAAGCGTTATCCGCCTTAGTACGAGCCCTTACTATTCTCTTGTAGTCATGGTCCTGAAGAAAGAAGGTTCTTGGATAATGTGTCCTAACTTCCGGGCCCTCAACAAACTGACCATTAAATACAAATTTCCCATTCCTATCATTGATGACCTCCTGGATGAATTGAGTGGTGCCCAATTCTTTACTAAACTGGATCTTCGCTCAGGCTATCACCAGATACGTATGATAGAGGAAGACATTCCCAAGATGTCCTTTCGAACTCATGAGGGCCATTATGAGCTTTTGGTCATGCCCTTTGGCTTGTGTAATGCCCCCTCCACCTTCCAAAGTCTCATGAATCATGTCTTTCGTCCCTTTCTCCATCATTTTGTCTTAGTTTTCTTTGATGATATCCTCATCTATAGAAAAACCTAGACAGACCATCTTACTCATGTGGATCGAGTTCTCCATCTACTCTCTCAGCGCCAACTTTTCCTGAAACAGTCTAAATGTGCTTTTGGTGCCTCAGAAGTAGATTACTTGGGTCATCTGGTTGGCAAGGATGGCGTCAGGGTGGATCCAAAAAATATTGAAGCTATGCAAGACTGGTCGCACCCAAAGACTCTCAAAAGCTTGTGTGGATTTCTGGGCTTAACAGAGTATTATCACAAGTTTGTTAATAATTATGGAAACATTGTTGCACCTCTCACTGCTCTCCTAAAAAAGAACTCTTTCACTTGGACTCCAGCCACTGTTCAAGATTTCCAAACCTTGAAGATGGCCATGTGCACCACTCCAATTCTGGCCCTTCCTGATTTCACAAAGACCTTTATGTTGGAATGTGATGCCTCAGGGAATGGAATCGGTGTTGTCCTTATGCAAGAGGGTCGACCTTTGGCCTTCACCAACAAGCAACTATCTAAAAGGAATCTGGGAAAACCCATCTATGAAAAGGAAATGTTGGCTATTTTGCATGCCGTTGATCTGTGGTGCCCTTATCTCTTGGGGCAATGTTTCCAAATTAAGATAGACCATCAAAGCCTCAAGTACTTTCTGGAACAACACATTTCCTCCCCAGAGAAACAAAAATGGGTGACTAAGCTCTTTGGATATGATTATGAGATCATTTACAAGAAAGGCAAAGACAATGTGGTGGCGGATGCACTATCCCGAAAATATGAAGAAGGATCCCTTTTTTCTCTTTCCTTCATTGTACTAGATTGGCTCCAAGTTGTTCACCAGGAATGGCTACAAGATCCCAAAAGTTCGCATTTGATCCAACAATTACAGACCAATGATCCAACTCCCCCAGGGTACTCTTGGCTCCAGGATGAGCTTCAATACAAAGGTTGTTTGTATTTAAGTAAATAATCAAAGCTTAAATCCACGATACTTTCTGAGCTTCATGCTACACCCACAACGGGGCACTCCGGGTTCACCAAAACCTATGACAGGGTCAAACATTCTTTTTTCTGGGAGGGTATGAAACATGACATCCATAATTTTGTCGCTGAATGTGATGTGTCTCAATGCAACAAGGGAGAAATAGTCAAATCTCTGGGCACACTACAACCGCTTTCGATTCCACCTGCTATTTGGAAGGATATCTCTATGGACTTTATTACTGGCTTACCCAAATCAGGAAATAAATAAGTCATAATGGTGGTTGTGGATCGCCTTTCCCAGTATGCTCATTTCTGCGCTCTTCAACACCCATTTACTGCATCCACGGTGGCTCAAATTTTCATGGACCAAGTCTTCAAGCTTCATGCCATGCCACACTCTATTGTTTCTGATCGTGACCCAAGTTTCACAAGCAATTTTTGGCAAGAATTGTTCAAGCTACAGGGCACCCAATTGCATCTCAACACAACTTATCATCCCCAGACTGATGGTCAAACGGAAGTTGTCAACAAGTGTTTGGAAACATATCTGAGGTGTTTTTCCTCTTAAAAGAAAAATTAGTGGGCTCAATGGTTACCCCTAGCTGAATGGTGGTACACCACTTCCTACCATACATCTACACACATGACTCCTTTTGAAGCAGTATATGGATAGAAGCCACCTTAATTTCTCTCATACTTACCGGGTACCTCGAAGGTCCAAGTGGTTGACCAAACACTTACAGTTCGAGAGGATATTCTCCGTACCCTCAAAGAGAAGTTGGTCATGGCACAGAATCGCATGAAGCAATAAGCAGATCAAGGTCGCTCTGAACATCAATTTGCAGAAGGGGATCAAGTGTTTCTGCGATTGCAACCATACACGCAAACTTCCCTCAAGGCCCATCATTGTCAGAAGCTAGCACCCAAATTTTATGGTCCTTATACAGTTCTCAAGTGTGTGAGACTAGTCGCCTATTAGTTAGCTCTTCCCAGTCATTCGAAGCTACATCCTGTTTTTCATGTTTCATGCTTAAAGAAGGTGATTGGAACTAGGTGCCAAATTCAAACCAACCTTCTCGAGTTAGTTGAAGAAGGATCCATTTGGCTATAGCCAGAAGCAGTTTTGGACCAGCGTGAGCATCGCCTGCGTTAGAGAACCATCAATGAAGTGCTAGTCCAGTGGAAAGATACAACTCCAGTAGATGCCACTTGGGAACCAGCTACCATTCTGCAGCAGTTTCCACATCTCAAGCCTTGAGGACAAGGTTGTTTTTAAGGGGGCAGACATGTTAGGGTCCTAACCGGCACATAGGTAGAGAAATATATTCGGATGTAATAAAGGTCAATATTAATAAGGCATTTCAATAAAATAGGATAAGGCGGATGTAAGAAGACCTAATAGAATCTTCTGCTTCTAGAAGGATCTTCCTCTAGATGCTTCTCTTGATAGACATATTTAGTATAAATAAGGGTCGAGGGTATGAAAACCCTAGCTTGGAGATTATTGTAACAGAGTGTTGCTCGACTGGAGGTTGCCCCCTCGAAGAGGCCCATGAACATTGCTTTCTGAATCAAAGTGTTATTTATGTTGTTGTTCTTATATCATTTCTGTGTTATTGTGGAGATTATGTTGGTTATATTACTATTATTCTGCCATTTCTAGAATTTTATTTCTATTCTGCATACTTTTTATCTGGTATATTACACACGGAGTGTAAATCCAAAAACACAATGACCCACGAGTTAAATTTTTTGTCACAACTACTTGGATATGTTTCCTCAATGACCTCCCAATTTCACAGTCTGAATCATTCTAGAAAACAAATGATTGTGAAAATGGTGAGATGACCTGTACATAACATACCTTGGAAAACATCATCAAAAGACTTTATCCTCCCTTGAATTTTGGCCTTATTTACTTCACCTTACCTCTCAAATTTGGCTTAGATATTTTTTGGTTAACTGAGTCACTTGTATATATTCAATATGCTAAAGTGTGATTAAAATGAGAAATCTTTGCCTCTTATTTATACTTTCATGTAGCTTCCTCAAGGGGTTACCTTTTAACCATCTTGACCCATTTTCCTTATTTTAGGGTTAACCCACTTCTAACCACTTGTCCACTTAGTAATTTCTCCATTAACTTTATTATTAAATAATTTATTTTGTATCCACTTTGACTTATAGTACACTCATCATTTCACTTTATTATTTACCTTCTAAAGTCTCTTTAACCATTTTCCTTATTTTAGGGCTAACCCACTTCTAACCACTTGTCCACTTAGTAATTTCTCCATTAAATTTATTATTTAAATAAAAAAATTTGTATCCACTTTGACTTATAGTACACTCATCACTTCAGTTTATTATTTAAATAATTTCTTCTTTGCAACCACTTTGACTACTTTGACCTTTCGAGGCTTCTAGATGTCTCATGAGGGTTCTCCAACTTCACATGGCCATAACTCTCTAACCGTAAGGAATTATGTGATGTTCCACATACCACCAGAAATGACATGACATGTACTATCCATCTAGAATATTCTTACCTTCAAATATATTAAAACTCATACCATTATACATCAAACAAACTTGGGTCCATTACCCAAACCTTTGTGCTACCAGAATTCGCTACCAGACTTTCTTCAAGGGTTGACATCAATGAAAACCAACCCAATTAATCAACAACAACTACCAAGGTATGACTGAACATCATCATGAGTATACTATGACAAGTCATATTTAAATGGATGAGGCCAATATATACTCATGTTATCATCAAGATGCCAAATAACTGGATGGTCCATGTATGAAAAAAAACCTTCCAAAGGAAAGACTTTTGTAATCCTTATCTAGAAATTTCCCTCGATGTCATAGATGGGATCCCCATCAAAACCAAAATAATCAACATCCCATCCATGCCATCCAACATGTATGAAATCATCAATGTTCTCTATTACATTATTGCATGAAGAGTCTATTGCATCCAAGGGCTCCTATAACACTTCTTCACTTCCAAAACCATAGAATAAAGTATCATCAAAGTTTTCAAAAGGATTATAACTTAACACACTCTCTTCTTGATTTGCAAGAGGAATGGAGGCCTAGATGTTTTCATCTAATGGAAGGGCAGACATAAGCACTTCATCTTCATGAGAATCATCTTCATGGATTACGTCATCAAATCACTCGGTACATTCATGAGGTAACACATGTTCTTCTTCCTGATGACTCACCTCTTCAATCAAGCCTTCCTAGGGTAATTCCTGCTCCTCTTCAAGGGGTTGATAAACCTCTTGATAATATTTTTTCTTGATACTAATCACTCTAGGAGGAATGTTAGGCATGAAAACTTTGTCTCCATTAAGTGGGAGAGAGGATACCAATATCTCATTCTAGTTTTCGAGATGTTTCACTTTATAAGAACATTCTTCTTCTTGACAACAAAAATTTAACATAAAGGTTAACATTAATTTATGTTAAAATAATACAACATAATTTTTCTCTAATAAACAATAAATATGACAACAAAAATCTATCAAAACCACATCTTATGCTTGTACTATTTAATGTATTTTCAATATGGTGGTTGTAAATGGTTGTTAAATTTTCATATCCAACATTATAAAGTGAAGAAAAAAAACATAATTGGTCATAATAGATACCCATAATAAAATGACACATCCACAATATAAAAGTCGAAACAAAGCATTTACATATCAGTCTTCGTTGTTATCACCTTAGTTATCTTCCTCTCTTGGAATTATAACATTGTTGTTCTAAAAAATATGTTTTGATCTGGGATCATGTCTTAGTACGAACCAACAATCTCCATCCAACACATCTGGGTGAAAAAACACTTGGTTGTAATATTTTTGGAAAACATAAGGCTCCTTAGGTTCAACCCTCATTTTTTAGAGTTAATACATATTATTCCACTATCATGAGCTTAGTAATTTGTTGAAGTTAAAAGAATATTGAATTAAATTAATTTATATTAATATTTAAAAATATTAAAAACATTAATAAAACTCAATAAATAAAATAAACAAAACTCCTTGTGTAGATGTTATAGGGCTTAATCCCCATATTTTTATATAATGATTGTAACATGCAACCAACCACTTTATAAAACAAATGTTGAATTAAGCAATACATTTACATTAGTTCCATTGAAAATCCAAAAATCCAATTACTCAATCATCTTTTTCTTATGCCCCAAAGGAACATCTAAAGGTAGACCAAATACAAGACATTTTTGACGAGCGATTGGTGGTCTATGAAAGTTATTGTTTACTAACAACTCATCACCAGGAGACAAACTATATATTGCATGCACAACAACAAATCTGGATGTCTTCCTTTTCATAAAGAGATCTTTTTCATTGGAGTGTTCCTCAAAGGAAAAATTTTCACTAAGTAATGAAGACTTACAACTATTTATGAACCCTACAATGTTTCCATGAGTTTGTGGACGAACATCGATATATAACAGGTTTTTCCTGTTAAAGTTTCTAAAAGCATAACCATTCATGCACATACTATACATGGAAATGCTATGTTTGTATTTAACAATATTCAAGTAATCAGATTGTCTATAAATAGGACCACAATATGACATACATGCTACTAATTGTTTGGGAGGAACATATACATGTGAAAGGATAAACAACCCAAGATTTGAAACATCTATTTTAGACTTGGAAATCATATAAATATTACCACACAAATATAATCTGGTTACAACATCTGGCATAGGCATGGAATACGGTCAAGCACCATAAAAAGCTTAGTTGTAATAGGTTTGGTATTTACTTTGCATATGGATAGGAAGATGGAAATCTTAGCTACCTTCCAACAATTGAACAAACTTTGGTGTGTACTTGGACATTTTTGGTCTTAGCTCATACAACTTTTTGGATCTCCTGGTAGAGATGTTTTGGGTAGTATTAATATCATACTTTGGCTCAGTAGAACTCTCCGTTGGCTCAACATAAGGAGATGTGTTGGCCAATTTAGGATGAAATTTAGTTGATCTGGATTCCAAATTTTCAAAAAAAGAGCATATGGAAGTGTTCCTACGTGTCTTTTCTATATCACCTATTGGATTCTTGACCTCAGTGGGAGGTATTAGACCATCAAATTTGGGTAGTCAATCATTAATATAATGGGACAAAGTGACACATCAAGGGTTCCTCTTAAACCATTTACATTTTGAACAACCACATACTATCGATGTGTCATAAAAGAGATCCAAGTTACAGTGTAATATTGTTTCTCAGGTTGCAGGTTGCTGGAAGATGACATCTTACTACTGGAAGGGTAAAGAGGCTATCCATTTTCATCAAACATTTGTATGCAGTATCTTTCTTCTGATAAAATCTTGCTGACATTTTTGGACTGGTGGAATATCTTGCACATTTGAAATCGATCCAGAATCATGATCCTACAAAATTCAATGAACAATTATTCAAATGCACATGCATAAATGACATAAATTCAATTAGATAAATGAATTATAAATAAAATCTATACATACTTCAAAGGGTGGGGGAGAAGTTTATGAACTTGCAATGATATGGAATGAGATGGAATCTGAATAATTGACCATTTGATATTATAACATTTTTTCCCTTCCTTTGATCCAAAGTCATCATCAATACACAAATAATTCTTAAAAGGAAGTTTGGGAAGCATAGAACAATTTAACTTCAAACAAAAATTTGAATGGCTTTTAAAAGTTATCGATGCTCTTAATTAGTTACAGATGCATTGTTGCGTCTATATATAAGCATGCACTGGTGCGATAAATTATGAAAAGCACCAAAGTGTCACCTTTGTTACTTTCTTCAAAAAATTTAATTGTGGTGGTTTGCATTTAAATTATATCAATTAAATTGACACTAGGACGTTTGTAGGTTGATAATGCACTAGGGCGCCTATAATTATGTAGCGCATTGATTGTGTAGCAAAAAAAAAAAAAACTATAATCGTAAATATATACTTTCTCATCAGTGCTTTTATGTGTAAAAAGCACACTGATGCTCTCTAAAGCTCACTGACACACTAAACTGTATAGCACACCAAAAATGTATGTTACAAAAAAATAATGCTCGATTTTATCATCAATGTACCAAAATATAAAGCAAAAAATGAATGGGAATTTCATTTTTCGAAATGTATGTGTTTATAAATAAAAACACTATTCATTATTTCATTCTTTTGGAAAAATTAATAGGAGAGATCTATGCAAGAGAGATTTACCAACGAATACTTTAGAGTGCGTTGATTTTTTTGAAGATTCACATTTGGAAGGGATCATTGTAGGCCACATACAAATCTGCAGAGGAAATTTTCAAGTATGTGATGTCATTCTATTGATTATTTCAATCTTTCCCTATTTGATTCAAACTATTTTCAATGCATTCTAAAAAAATACAAGGGCTTCATAGTTACCTTTGCTATTGGAAGCCTTAGCTTTCTTGTTATTTTTCTTGGTTCCCCTCTCTATATTTCACAAGGGTATTTTTTTTAAGCTATATATTTTTATAGGGTTTTTTTACTTGTATATGGGGCATTTAATATCCATTGCAATGTACAACTCATTGCATTGGATCTCAAATCCTGTTGCTATCAAGTTTTTTTTCAAAAACATTTTTGCAGCATGCGGTGTGCACAATATAGTAATATCACATCAGTGCACATATTTCTATCAAAAACAACGATTAGTTCAAAATATAAATACTAATTATTTTAGTATCATGTGTGTACGGATTAGGCGGTGCACAACATGAATTACTGAGCACCAGTGCATATAAATATGTTGTGTTCGACAACATAGGTATTCCAACAGAGGACAAACACCTTCAGTAACCACTCACATAACCAGATCAAAGATCAACACATCGATGTTTTCACGTGGTAAAACCCCTACGGGGAAACATCCATGGCCCCAGCCAACGCGACCACTTGGAGCAGTGTATTAATGCAAAGAAAAAATAATTACAGAGAGATTTTACAAGAGAGTTTCTCACAATCAATCATCGGCAGATGACCCTCCATGCTCTTTAAATATAGATCATGGACCAATCGGGTGTTAAGCCACAAATCAATGGCCGTTAAGATCGAGGAGAGTATGAACCGTCGGATCACTCTATGTCGGGAACATATCGTGACCGTCGGATTTCCTAACTACAAATGCATACTAATGCATACTAAAGAAACACACTTTTACCTAACGACATATTAGACCAAGTAGATCTTAACTTACTCCTAAGTGTCTAAATATCCTAACATCCCCCCTTAAGAACAACTTGGGATAGGATTTAAGGATTTAAAATAATGACACAAATAGGAGAAGGAAGGAGGCATTAGAGCCTATCCCCCCTTAATGACAACTTCCTGAACTCCTAACATAGATCGAAGTTTGGAAAACTTCGCTTTTGTAAGAGACTTTGTGAAAATGTCTGCAACTTGATCTTTTGTAGGGCAAAAGAGCACTTCAATAACTTGATCATGAATGAGCTTTCTAATGAAGTGCATGTGTAGCTCGATGTGTTTGCTGCGCTGATTTTGAACTGGGTCTTTGGCAAGCTTGATGGCACTTTGATTGTCACACCAAAGTCTGGTCGGATGCTGGTGCTGGAATCCAAACTCTGAAAGGATCTATCAAAGCCACAGGGCTTCCTGACTTGCATTTACTGCTGCTCGGTACTCTGCTTCTACTGAAGAAAGTGCAATAGCCTGTTGTTTCTTACAGGCCCAATTGAGAGGTCTTGAACCAAGGCTGAAAACATAACCTGCAGTAGACTTCCGATCATCGAGGTCGCCAGCCCAATCTGAATCAGTGAAACCAACCAATAAGGGAGTCCCCCCTGAACTGTAATGTATCCCAAACTGAACAGTACCACGAA
>ML776705.1:693203-713615 GCA_009831015.1 Picea engelmannii | reverse complement strand
ACATATTGTAATGTTCAGAAGGAGGATTGTTGTTGTTGTTGAAGATGGCCTTGGAGAGCATGCTCCAAAAAAACTCTTTTCACACAAGAAAAAAATTTCGCTTCTCGATGACAACAAGGGTTAGATCTCGGTTAGCTTACCCGGAAGATGCACCTTTTTCTATATGTTTCTGATTTTCCGAGATCGCACAAAGCGTGGGGCAAAGAGCATACGCAGATCTAAAAGAGTAGTTTTCCGGAAAAAAAAAAAATACAAACCGAAATAAAATCAAAACTTTGCAAAAAATTTAAAAATGCGTATTCAGACTTTATACCTCCGGATTCTGACTGTAATGGTCGTATCTTGGGCAAACGGAAACCTTTTCGAGTGAAACGAAAACTGTTCCTGAATGAAAAGCATGCTTCAGACGCAATGGAACAGTCCTTTCAGCCCAGAAATGTATAGAAATGCCAGAAAATGGAGATGAGGCAACTCGGCTTCACGATCTCGATCTACAACAGGAGCGGGTCTTCAAACAGGCTCTGATACCATGTTCGACAACACAGGTATTCCAACAGAGGATGAACACCTTCAATAACCACTCACATAACCAGATCAAAGATCAACACACCGATGTTTTCACATGGTAAAACCCCTACAGGGAAACATCCACAGCCCCAGCCAACGCGGCCACTTGGAGCAGTTTATTAATGCAAAGAAAAAAGAATTACAGAGAGATTTTACAAGAGAGTTTCTCACAATCGATCATTGGAAAATGACCTTCCATGCTCTTTAAATAGAGATCATGGACCAATCGGGTGTTAAGCCACGGATCAATGGCTGTTAAGATCGAGGAGAGTATGAACCGTCAGATCACTCTATGTCGGGAACATATCGTGACCGTCGGATTTCCTAACTACAAATGCATACTAATGCATACTAAAGAAACACACTTTTACCTAACGACATATTAGACCAAGTAGATCTTAACTTACTCCTAAGTGTCTAAATATCCTAACATGTTGAGCGCACATGGATGTATTATTTCATTATACACACTAACTTATATTTTGTAAAACTATTTCATAATTTCTATATCTAACAATCAGGTATAGGGGTGGCAGGTGTGGGGGGAGTCATCTACAATTCTAAGGGGAAAAAAATAGTCGATTACTCCTGGGGTTTGGGGAAGACAAAAAATAATAAAGCAGAGATGCTCATAGCCTACATGGGATTGAAGCTCGCCTAGGAGAGGAATATTCAAACTCTAACTATGTTGGGGGATTCTGAAATAATCATCAAGGAACTTCGGTGCATGCCCAACCCAACAAAAGATCCTCTCAAAAGCATATGCTTAGCAATAAACTCGCTTAAAAAAAAATTCACGAGCATGGCCTTCTTCCACATCTTGCGAAATCCAAAATCAGAGGCAGATACTATGGTGAAGGTAGCGAAAAACCTGCAATAGAGCCACCTTCTCACTAACCAAACCCTTTCTTATGTGTGGTTGCCTTAACTCTGCCTGTATTTTTGTCCCCCCCTTTAACTTTAGAAACAATTCTACCCTCCCCGCTCCCAATCCCTCTCTTCCCAACCCTTACTCCCCTTACTCACCCCACCCTCTCCCCCCCCTCTCGCTCCCCCTTCCCCCCCTACCTCGACCCTTGAGCCACTCACTCCCCCCTAGCAAGCAACAACTTTCCGACCATGTGCCACCCCTCCCCCTCTCATGTCTTCCCTTTCCCCTCACTCGAGCCCCCTTTATTACCAGAATCTCCATATGAAGCATCGGATGATCAACTTCCTTTCTCTTGCATCAGCTCGACTCCCTCACATGATGAAACTCCTCTTTCACTTGTGGGACGTGATGGCTCTCCCAACACTTAATGACACGTTGAGTCTCATTTGGTTTCACTCCCTCTTGTTTAGCCCACCCGCCAAGCTCTACTACCCTCTTGGCTCTAGACCTTTTCCCCTGCTCTCCCCTTCATGACTTCCCCCCCTAGCCAGTCTCGATAGCCTCCTGTATAACATCTGTGCACCCCACGCGCACTGCAACACCATGCGATGCCAACCCAGAGACCCCTGTACATGCCCAGTTTTCACCATAGAAGACCTACGAGAACAATTTCAAGGCAAGCAGACTGACTGCAGCTATATGGAGGAACGATCAAGATCGAGACACTGCGATTTACAGCAGGAAAATCAAGCGATCTGGGAAAATATGGCTGAAATTCAAACTCAAATGCAACAATTGGAAACCAGGCACAACCAGGAACTAGCCATTATTCTCAGGGGAGTTAATTGCAACATGAGGCAAATAGGAGAAGTTACCCATCATCTGGGTAACCCATAGCAGTAAGCCCACTCAACGTGCACAGATGAATCATGACTTCCATCAACCTTTCACTCGACGACCAACAATGACCAACACGTCCCGATGGCTCCAGGTTTCTCTGACCATGTCTGGGAGGAGGAAAATCAGGCTTAGAACCATGGGGAAGTATGTCAAGCAATGGAGAAACAAGCAACACAACGAAATGATCTAGGTTTGCCTCACCCTTAGCTCTAGTCTCCCATGAAATGTAAATTTTTGTTTTTATTAAATAGTTTTATAACCATATTCACATGGAAAATCTGTAGCCTACACAGTACAATGACCAACTCCCATACTGGAATAGAAAGACTCATTTGTATCCACAACATTAGAAGAGGTGTAGCACCCTGCAACCTGTCTTTTTTTGGAATTCTGGTAATTTTTGATAATATATAAAAATACTCGTTTCTGTTAAAAAAAACAATTAGGGATAATTTTAAGGATGAAAATTTGTATTAAAATGTAGAAACATGTGCTAATCTAACTTGTCCTTAATATTTGTTAAGCCCTAAATAGTGGCACATTACCCCTTAACTGGGGAATATTACATTAGTAATGTTATTTTATTTATGTCGGATTGGGTCCATTAGTTGTAATTGTACCTCCTAGTCTCCTATATATACCAAGGAGACCTTCTCATTTGGAATCATCTTGTATTTGGAAATTTATGTGGTGTATAAGGAGGTTTCCCCCTCGAAGAGGATTATTATCTGAAATTCTCTCTTTTTCAAGGCATTGAGTACTTATTCTGATATTTTTCTATGCTATCTTGATATTTGGTTTTTAACATTTGGTATCAAAGCTCAAGGTCTTGGGGTTTCGCTACTAAATCTGAGACACCTTGTAATTTTTGCTATAATTTGTTTTCTATGATGTTTCAAAAGGAACACATTGAATGATATTTAGTATATGGATCAAGGTACGTTGGGTTCACATTTCATCTCCTGAGGCATTATACTTTCAAAGATATAGCCTGTGTAAGATAGGGTTCTGGAATCATCCTGAATTTAGTCATCGCAAAATTTTTTCTATAAAATTTTTTCTATAACTTTTTAGACCCTTAAATCCAAAGTGTATTCAAAGAAATTATCAAGGTAGTTGTGATAAAAATTTCATATTCTCAGTCATCATAATTTTGTACATACACCATGTGCAAGACAGGGTATCTAACTAGTCATATTAACTAGTCTCAAATAGGTCTTCCGGGTAAAAAAGTGATATCTTCTTAAGTGAGTATCCAAATTAAGTGAGACTAGTTTCATTGGACATTGGAGAATCTATGGTATTTCTACTACAATTTTCAGAATCAAATATCAAATATTGTGATTTGGGCACGCTTTACAAGTACGATTTCTTGGAAGGGGAAAAAATCAGCAAGTTGTGGGGAAGTTACCATAACTTCCACTTGGCACATCCAATTTTGATCAAAACTATGGAATTGTAGAGAAGAAATGTCAGAGAACTAAAAAAAAAGAAATTTTCATACCCAGAAAGGCCGAAATTTTGGAATTACAACAAAAGAAATATCGTCTAGCAGAACCACCTCAAAATCAAGGTTTAAAAGTGATACTTGGCCAACATGCCACCAAAAAAGGGAACTTCTACGCCAAATAATCCTCCAAACAATCCTACTTGGACTCTTCATGAAGGTGAAGAAATGCGTAGGGAAATAAATGATTTGCAAAAGAAGACATTAGCAAAAGTTGAACTACAAGGGATGATGCATGGTTTAAAATGGGAGATGATGGAAGGATTGAAAAATTTCCTAATAGAAAGGACACCTACAAGTGAAAATGTATCCCATGAAATTAGGAAGATGAATCAAGAATGGAGAAACTCCAACTTTGGATTGAAGACCAACCACTTTCCTAAGATCGATATGAGGAAGTTTGATGGCAAGTACCCAATCACATGGATACTTCAGATGGAGCAATTCTCACCCCTGACAAAGTCACCCGATGTTGTATGGTTGTGGGTGTTATGTTGTCGCAATCCCAACTGTTTGACGAACTTTGCTGAGATGAGGTTCTTTTGGCTTCCTCTATCAACAATAAATGCAACGGGGTCCCCTTCACCCACATCTATGAATGAAAAAGGCACTCCTCCTCTTCAAAATCTATTGGTTCTTCTAGTTGAATTGTTGTGGTCGTGACAATAGCAGTGGGGTCTGCATCGATGATTTGTCTTCTATCAGTATATTCAGAATCAAATTTTGAATCAGGGTTCAGCTCCTTGTCTTTTATCTTGGCAACCAATCATTATTTTCAGCGTCATTCATCGGTGTTGTGCCAAGGGATTTTGTGGAAATCACACCATTTTCCAGTGTCCTTCTTCATCTTTTCGTGGCCCTTCTTTTCCTGTGGCTTGGACTAGTTTTCGATATGATGTTTGTTAGGGTCATATTTATCATAATTTGGTTGTTGCAGATTTGCAGACCCGAAATCCCATTTGTTATAGTGCTTAAAATTTTGCTCGATTTTAACAGCATATCGATAAGCAGAACCGAGTGATGAGATATCTAGAAAATCCATTTCAATTTGGATGTATTTGTGTAGAGCCCCACGGTATTTTAGAACTAAATGTCATTCTGATTCTTTGATACCCAGCTTGGTGCACAAGGTATGGAAGGTATTGGTGAACTATGGAACTTCTTAGCCCCTTTCTTGCCACAGTTTGGTCCATCTCATGTACTGGTCCTCATAGTTGCCAACAGGGTAATACTATTCCTTTACTGCATCCACAAAAAAATCCCAAGTGGGCTCGACCCCATATATTCCAGACTCCTTTGTGGAACTTTGCTCCCAAAAATTTTCCCACCAATGTTTGACATGGGGGAGAGACTTAAGGAGTACGAAGGTGATCTTTTCCCTATCGGAGAAATTATGAACAGAGAAATAAGCTTCTAGCAGATTTAACCATTTTTCTAAGGCATCTGCATCTATCTATCCTTCAAATATGGGAATATCAAAATTAACTTGTACCTTTAAAGGCGAGGTACTTACAAAGTGGCCGCTCGATGAAGACACGCCTATTGTTATCGGCAAGCATTGAAGGATGTGGGAAAAATTCTCCATCATTTCGTCCTATTATCCCCGATTTTTAGGGATAACTAGGAGATCATGTCTCGAGGCCCACAGGTCCTAGACATGGAGTACCGAGAGCAGGATTGACCCGAGCATGGCCCTGGAGGGCCCATCCTTCCTTCTTCCATCATCTTTGTCTTGTCAGCAGCAACAACATCCACCACCATCGGCTTGTTCTTGTATCAGAAGAGGTTCTTGCTCCATGAGGTAATTAGTCCAGGCATCATGGTATGTGTCACTTTTGATCATTGAAACCTTTAAATATATGCATCTGATTCATTTTATCTCTAACAACTGCTTGGATCTTACATTAGCCCACTTGACCATGCTTGGGGAAATTGACGGGGTGCCCTAGCAAGCCTGTGCCCATAGGTCTTGGTTTGCCATTGGGGGAATTTCTAAAAAGCCATCATCCGCTCCCATCATAGCACCATTGTTTCATCTTATCTCCCACTCATTTATCCCATTCCCCTTGTCTAGGCATTGGGTTGACCTATTTGTAGGATTGCACCTTATCTCATAGGAAGAAGGGGCTAAAGGCCCATAAGGTAAAAGCAAATGGTAAAAGACAAAAGCCTAAAAAATGAAACCTTGAGATGCTTCACCCAGGGATCCCTGAGAAGAAAATAAAATGCCTCTCAGCAAGAGACAAGAGGGTCCAGAAAATAACAAACAAGACCTAATCAGAGGATAGCAGGTCTCATCACGAGCCAACCTATTAGGTTCATGGGTACCTAACAATATGGCATTGCCACCATCTGGTTACCACGCCAGGGCAGTGACCTTTGGTTGCATGGCCAAGTGAAAGGGGGTCTCATCACGAGCCAGCCTTCTCATCTCTGTGAAAGTACTTGTGGGTAACACTGTCAGCTCTGGTCACCATGCCAAGGCAGTGTCCTCTGGTTAGCTCTTGAGTAAAGATAAAAAGAAGAAGAAAAAACAAATAAAAGAATAAAGGCAAGAACGGGCTTGAAAAAAAAAATGCATCCATGACAGGTACAACTCGCCTTCTACAAAGGCACCCACATATAACATTATGCATCCTTGGCTCTCACTTCACCCACATGTCTTGACATCCCCTAGCCACATCACCTCACTTACATGGCTTGGATGAAATCCTCCTGGAAACTTTCCTTTTCTTGTGGATACTAGCCCAATAGGACGTCTTGTCTTTTTCTACAATCTTGTATTGCGGGTTTTTGTAATGTCTTTGAGCTATTGAAAGATATATTATGGGTTTTATGCATATTTTTAATAATATTGATGATGAGATGTGATTGACATTGCTATGATCCTTGTGACTGATGAGCCCATGGAGGGTGTAGATTTTGATGTGCAAGACCATGCTCGACGGACAGGTACCATTTGGACTAGTACACATGGGGAGATGATCAGTTTGGACCTCCATGGGGCTGAAGAGACCACCAGATGGATGTTGAGACCCCATTAGGGGGAAGAGATAGGAAGGTGGTTGATGAGGGTTTTGCACTGGAGAAGAAGAGGGCGTTCCATCAAAGGAACTTTGGCAGAGCCCGACCTAGGGGGATTGACCCACTTCTAGTGAAACATTTGCCTTGGATGGCCCAGGACGTCACCTATGGGCTCATGATGTCATCTTGAGCATGTGGCAGTTTGACATGGTAGTTGGCACGTGTGGCATGATGGAGAGGCCCAAAGAGGGCTAACGTTTTGCTCTTTATTGTTGTATTTTCCCTAAAAAGGGGCTAGCATCTCCCTTAGAAGGGGTGACGTCTCACTTTTTGCTCAATTAGGGTTTTAAAATGAACATTTAATGTAAAACAATATTATTTTGGTATTTTGGCCTTGTCGGCCTTTTTATGACCTAAAAAGTTAAATTAGGTCATTGATACACTATATATTGAGGGTTTTGACTCTCATTTAAGAATCAATTATCACTCACTCATTAGTGAGGTCTAATTTTAGCACCCTATTGGGGTTTTTGGCTGATTTAAGAGAGGTGCACTTGTTGAAGGAAGAATTTTTTGGCATTTATGGTGTTTCTCTTCAAGGAAGGTTTTACAACTAAGGTTTGCATGGTTATTTCTTCATGAATTGTAAGTGTTTTTTCTGCAAAACTTCTTATTGAATGGTTGTAGTTTAAATTTCTTGCACATTACTTATAAATTTGTTGAATCAAAACCCTAGGTGACAAGCACATTTAATTGGTCCTTGTCTCATGTCCCCTGATAGAGAAATTTTCATCCATTGAAGAAGGAAGAGAGAGCCTAGCCATAGCTACACTCTCATTTCTTCTTCTCCCTGAGCTAGTTGTACTATCCAAAAGCTAAAGAGAGTGAGACATCCTTGGCCTAGTTCTTCTACACCAGGGTCCTACCATTCTAGGGTTTGCTGAAAAGGCCTTGTTGTAGCAACACCTTGCCTCTTCAAACCCTCATTCTTTGGTTGTCTTTGCTTTATCTTCAGCTAGCCATTTTTCCAATTTGATCTAAAAAAGGAGGAGAGAGCACGAGGCCTTGCTTTAGCAACACCAGAGTGAGCCTCTCCCCCCTAGGGTTTTGTTTCTGAAGCTCTGCTATTGCAGCACTTCAGAACCCTTCCCTCTAGTCTTTAGTCACCCTCTTTCAACCTTTGCGTACTTCTTATTGACTCCATTAAACCCTAAGGCACTGATCTAAGCCTCCAACGTTGAAGTGATTTGATCCTAAACACTCTCAAAATACTTTTTTTTGATTTGAAACCCTAGTCCTATTGCTGCCGTCATCATTGGCTATTATCATCATTGTGCAGCAACGTTTTTCCTTATAAGCAATTGAATGGTGTTTAAAGCATTTATTGAATGAAGGATTGATTGGATATATTGATTGCTACATCATTTTGGTATTTATTGGTGGAGTGATATTATTTCATTGCTATATTGACAAACATTGACTTCGTCAATATTTATTGTTATAATTGCTTATATGTTGAATTAGCATATGATCTTTGATATATGAAGTTCTAACCAAGATTTGCACGTATAAGTTTCTTTTTGCTTTGTCTCAGATAGGTTCTTTTCTTCTTATTTGGTTACTTCTTATTATTGGCTATTTAGCCGGATCTTCTGCTCGGTGGTGACTTGTGAGGGGGGATTTACACTTTTGCCTTATCATCCTTCACCTTCTCAAAGCTCCAGGTCACTAGGGACATCTCCCTTGGGCCTTACTACCCAAAATAGAAAGAACCATCCCATTGAGGTGACATTGGGTGGGATTGTTTCCTGTTACACCAGTTTATCCCTTTATCTTATGACCTATTACTATAAATACAAACTATGTGATAACACGTCCCTCTCTCGCATGAGAGTTTACTCAAGCAACATATTAATATAATCCCCTGCTCTATCATTTTTCTTTTCTTACGCCATGGATGGTTTCTTGGATGTGTGAGCATGATTGTCTTCAAGAGATACAAGTTTGAGACCCAACTTTCTATACTAAGACCTCATCGGCGACATGCACTGAAAAATGATCAAGAGCAGCCTGCTCTGATACCACTGATCTGGATTGTTTTCGGCACGAAATGAGAGTGGAGATATAATAAATAAATGTACAACAATATCTCGGATATCCAATAATATAACATAAATGTATCACAGATGCAACCATAAAAACAAGGATACAATAATACACAATTTTCTATTAATGAGCGAAAATGTACAAAGACTGTAAAAATACAGAGTGAAAGACTCGCTATAATGGTGGCAACTTATCTCTGAGAAGAGATGTTTCCTCTACTCGGATTTGCAAGAATATGATTTTACAATGAGTCTCCAAAGTCCTTTTTATCATAAAGAAAATTCAAAACCCTAACCCCGGAAGATGAAAAGCCAACAATTTTGTGGACCCCATTTTGGGTAGTTTGGTGTATCAACTTCCCAGGGGCATAACTTTAACATATGATCTTTGTTTGGGGCGCACGATAGCTCGTTGGAATTGTATCACCAAGGAGATTCATTTTGGGGGGCTCAATTAGAGAGTTTGGATATCATTGAGAAGCTCAATCCCAAAAAACCTTGATTTAGGCCCTCAAAATGGCCTCGAAAGCTAAACACTACTAAAAATAATAAATTAAAAAAATTGTCAGGAAACTATTTTGAGAAAGATGGAAAAGGTGGGTGGCCACCGATATCCACTTGGATAAATCCTACCTCCTTTGGAAGCAATGGTTTCCATTGGGTTGAGTGCCCAGGGGAGAGGGAAAAGCATTTGTTGAATCTACATCTTGATGAGTTGTTTGCCTTGTTGGAGAAGTTTCATTGCTTAGCTTGTTGAAGGTTGTCACGAACCTTTGGCTGGAAGGGTTGGACCTTTTTAACCAGTCTGGCTACATGAGATGCATGTTTGCAGAAGGATTCTTTACACTTTGTTGCAATCTTGTTGACATGCTTCTGTTGGATAGAAGGTGCTTGGACTGAGGCTGTAGTGGTGTTCTTCTGTTCATGCTTTGAACAGACTATGAAGAAGTTGAATTTTGTAGTATGAGATACTACCTTGCAACATTGTTTAGGTGGGACAATAGTCAGAATTACCTCTGGTATCCTATAGAAATGACCCCGCAGAGTAATAATGACACTACATGTCCAGACTCATAAATAGCATGGTGCTTCCACATATATGGCTAGCCAAGAGAACATCACAGACATCCAAAGGGGAAACATCACATAATACCTCGTACTTGAAGGGATGGATGTTGTATGGAAATCGACACTGTTGGTTGACACGAATATCTCGTCCCTAGCAAAGCCACCTGATGTTGTATGGTTGCAGGTGTGGTGTTGTCGATAATCCCAACTATTTAACGACCTCTGCCGAGATGAGGTTCTTTTGGATTCTGATATCAATAATAAAATGCAGTGGGGTCCCCTTCACCCACATCTGTGAATGAAAAAGGCACTCCCCCTCTTCATAATATGTTGGTTCTTCTAGTTGAATTGTTTTAGTTGCGACAATAGAAGTGGGGTCTACATCGATGATCTGTCTTCTACTCGGTATTTTCATCATCAAATTAGGAATCAGGGTTCAGCTCCTTGTCTTTTATCTTGTCCTCCAATGACTATATTGAGTGACATTCATTGATGTTGTGCCAGGGGATTTTTTGGAAATCACACCGTTTTCCAGTGACCCTTCTTTTCCTGTGGCTTGGACTGGTTTTCAGGATGTTGTTTTTTAGGGACGCATTTATCATACTTTGGTTATTGTGGATTTGCAGACCCGAACTCTCATTTGTTCTGGTGCTTAAACTTCTTCTTGATTTTAACAACATATCGATAAGAAGATCCGAGTGATGAGATGTCCAGAAAATCCATTTCAGTTTTGATGTATCTGTGTAGAGCCCCACGATATTTCAGAACCAAATGTCGTTCAGAGTCTTTGATACCCAACTTGGTGCAGAAGGTATGGAAGGTATTGGTGAACTTAGGAACTACTTGGCCCCTTTCTTGCCGCAATGTGGTCCATCTCATGTATTGGTCCTCATAGTTTCCAACATGGTAATATTGTTCATTTACCGCATCCACAAAAAAATCCCAAGTGGGCTCGGCCCCAGATATTCCAAACTCCTCTGTGGAAATTTGCTTCCAATAAGTTTCCCACCAATGTTTGACATGGGGGAGAGACTTAAGGAGTGTGAAGGTGATATTTTCCCTGTCGGAGAAATTATGAACAAAGAAATAACCTTCTATCAGATTTAACCATTTTTCTAAGGCATCCGCATCTATCTGTCCTTTAACTATGGGAATATCAAAATTAACTTGTACCTTGAAAGGAGAGGTACTTCCAAATTGGTCTCTTGATGAAGATCCGCCTGTTTTTATCGACAAGCGTTGAAGGATGTGGGAAAAATTCTCCATCATTTCGTCCCTATGTCATGTGAGAGCTTGCTCAAGCAACAGATTAATAGAATCATATGCTCTGTCGTTTTTCTTTTCTTCCGCCCTGGAGGGTTTCTTGGACATGTGAGAGTGATTGTCTTCAAGAGAGACAAGCTCAAGACCCAACTTGCTATACTCGAACCTCGTCGATGACATGCATTGTAAAATGATCAAGAGAAGCCTGCTTTGATACCACTGATCCAGATTATTTTCGGCACGAAATGAGAGTGGAGATATAATAAAGCAATGTACAAAGATATATAGGATATCCAATAATATAACAGAAATGTATCATAGATGCAACCATAAATACAGAGATACAGTGATACACAATTTTCTATTAATGAGCGAAAATGTACAAAGACTGTAAAAATACAGAGTGAAAGACTCACTAGAATATTGGTAGCTTATCTCTGAGAAGAGATGTGTCCGCTACTCACATTTGCAAGAAGATGATTTTACAATGAGGCTCCAAATTCCTTTAATCATAAAGAAAATCCAAAACCCTAACCTCGGAAGATGAAAATCCAACAATTTTGTGGATCTCGTTTTGGGTAGTTTGGTGTATCAACTTCCCGGGGCGTAACTATGGAATACAATCTCTGTTTGGGGCGCACGATAGCTCGTTGGAAATGTATCTCCGAGGAGATTCATTTTGGGGACTCAATCAAAGCCTTTGGATATCATTGAGGAGCTTTATCCCGAAAAACATTAATTTAGGCCCTCAAAATGGCCCTGGAAGTCAAAAATTGCTAAAAATGGTAAATTACCAAAATTTCCAGAAAATTGTTTTGAGCCAGTTGGAAAAGATGAATGGCCACCGATATCCACCTGGATAAATCCTCCCTCCTTAGGAAGCAATGGTCTCCATTGCGTTGAGTTCCTCGGGGAGAGGGAAAAACATTTGCTCAATTTGCATCTTGATGAGTTACTTGCCTTGTTGGAGAAGTTGCGTTGCTTAGCTTGTTGAAGGTTGTCACAAACCTGTGGCTGGAAGGGTTGGACCTTTTTAACTAGTATGGCTACATGAGAGGCCTATGTACAGAAGGAATATTTAAACTTTGTTGCAATATTTTTGACCTGCTTCTGTTGGATAGAAGGTGCTTGGACTGAGGCTACAATGGTGTTATTGTTGTTTTTTCATAAGCTAGGTTAAGCATGAAGTTCATTCCATTTTTAGCATTTCACTTAACCATAAACAATAATGTTGCAACAACCAAGATCACAAGAAGAAACACCATGCACAAGAACACAAGAAGTATCTTGGGAAACCCTTCTCAACAAGGGAAGAAAACCTAGCCAAATCCTTTGTTATATTCTTCAAGAGAAAGACCTTCACCGCCAAAAAGACCTAGCACACAAGAGGGTTCTCAAACCCTAGAAGACTAGTGCCCAAGAGAGGTGTGCACTTTTCCCAAGAGAATGTACTTGCTGAAATTTCTAAACTTGTGTGAAGGATATGATTCCTTAATGGGGAATCTTCCTTTACTTATATTAGACTTGTCCTATCAACAAAAGTGTTTATTGGCTCAACATGGCCGACCTCTCTAAGTCACATTATAATTATTAATATTATTATTATAGTTAATATTAACCAGATTAATTATCTTTTACATTTATTATTAATCACATTAAGGTGGGGCCGACCTGTACCCTTTACATAACAATTAGGGTTACAGGCAAGTCTTTCTCTTAAACAATATATGGCAAAGGATCTGATACACCCACTAGTTCTCATCCACTAGGGTCACATCCATAGGGATGTCATATCTCTAGTTCACTGCATTACATAGAAGAACCAGATATTCACACGTTCACCTTTGCTCGTCCACAGGCACGTCCACTCTAAATATATTTTTTTCCCACTGCCTCACACATGAGAATAATCTGGAGTCTTCTCGTCAACTCTGTTGCTCAGAGGAGGATAATACATCATCTTCATATCTGTTCACATGACGATGCACCCAACACTTTGGGATTTCACACGTTCACCTTGTGCTCAGACACATGCATGTCTAACTCAACATATCTCCTTTCCAACTGGATAATCATCTGGAGTTATTCTCAACTCATTAAATGGAGGAGGTCATCTCTACGTTCCTAGATCTCTCTTAGGCAGGAACCACGTAGCCTTCTTAGGGGCTTTCTCTCAAGTTCGTAAGATGAGAGAAAGGCTCACATAGCTGCAATGATCCACATCTCATAGGTTTGTAAGCTAGAGAATGTCTCACATAGTTGGAATCATCAACAGTTCTTTTATTCATGCTTTGAATAGACTGTGAAGAAGTTGAATTTTGTAGTATGAGATACTACCTTGTGGCACTATTTAGGTGGTACAATAGTCAAAATTACCTCTGGTATCCTGTAGAGATGACCCCCCAGAGTAACAATGACACTACGGGGTCGAGACTCATAAATAGCATGGAACTTCCACATATATGGTTGGCCCAAGATAACATAATAGACATCCAAGGGGAAACATCACATAATACCTTGTCCTTGAAGGGATGGATGCCATATGATAATCGACACTACTGGATGACATGAAGATCCCACCCCTGGCGAAGCCACCCAATGTTATATGGCTACAAGTGTGTTGTTGTCGACAATACCAATTGTTTGACAACCTTTGTTGAGATGAGGTTCTTCTGGCTTTTGCTATCAACAATAAAATGCAGCGGGGTGCCCTTCACCCACATTTTTGAATGAAAAAGGTGCTCCCCCTCTTCAGAATCTGTTGGTTCTTCTGGTTGAATTGTTTTGGTCATGACAATAGTAGTGGGGTTTGCGTTGATGATCTATCTTCTATCAATATTTTCATAATCAAATTCTAAATTAGGGTTTGTCTCCTTGTATTTTATCTCGGCCACCAATGACTATTTTGAGTGACATTCATTAGTGTTGTGCTAAGGGATTTTGTGGAAATCACACCATTTTCTAGTTTCGTTCTTCATCTTTCCGTGAACCTTCTTTTCCTATGGCTTGGACTCGTTTTCAGGATGCTTTTTGTTAGGGCCATATTTATCATACTTTGGTTGTTGCGAATTTGCAGACCCAAACTCTCATTTGTTTTGGTGCTTAAACTTCTGCTTGATTTTAACAACATATCGATAAGCAAAATCGAGTGATGAGATGTCCAGAAAATCCGTTTCAGTTTGGATGTATATGTGTATAGCCCCACGGTATTTCAGAACCAAATTTCATTCAGAGTCTTTGATACCCATCTTGGTGCGCAAGGTATGGAAGTTATTGGTGAACTTAGAAAATGCTTGGTCGCTTTCTTGCCATAGTGTGGTCCATCTCATGTACTGGTCCTCATAGTTTCCAACAGGGTAATATTGTTCCTTTACCACATCCACAAAAAAATCCCAACTGGGCTCGGCCCCATATATTCCAGACTCCTTTGTGGAAATTTTCTCCCAGTAATTTCCCCCCCAATGTTTGACATGGGGGAGAGACTTGAGGAGTGCGAAGGTGATTTTTTCCCTGTCGGAGAAATTATGAACAGAGAAATAACCTTCTAGCAGATTTAACCATTTTTCTAAGGCATCCACATCTATTTGTCCTTCAAATATGGGAATATCAAAATTGACTTGTACCTTGAAAGGCGAGGTACTTCCAAAGTGGCTTCTTGATGAATACACGCCCCTTGTTATCGAAAAGTGTTGAAGGATGTGGGAAAAATTCTCCATCATTTCGTCCCTCTGTCGCGCGAGAGATTGCTAAAGCAACAGATTAATAGAATCGTCTGCTCTGTCATTTTTCTTTTCTTCCGCCATGGAGGGTTTCTTGGACATGCGAGAGTGATTGTCTTCGAGAGAGACAATCTTGAGACCCAACTTGCTATACTCAGACGTCATTGGTGACATGCACTGAAAAACGATCAAGAGCAACCTACTCTGATACCACTGATCCAGTTTCTTTTCGGCACGAAATGAGAGAGAAGATATAATAAAGAAATGTATAGAGATATCTAAGATATCCAATAATATAACAGAAATGTATCAAAGATGCAACCATAAACACATGGATATAGTAATACACAATTTTCTATTAATGAGCGAAAATGTACAAAGACTATAAAAATACAGAGTGAAAGACTCGCTAGAATGGTGGCAGCTTATATCTGAGAATATATATGTCTTCTACTCACATTTGCAAGAAGATGATTTTACAATGAGGCTCCAAAGGTCTTTTTATCATAAATAAAATGAAAAATCCTAACCCTGGAAGATGAAAAGCCAACAATTTTGTGGACCCCGCTTTGGGTAGTTTGGTGTATCAACTTCTCGGGGGCATAACTTTGGCATACAATCTCAATTTGGGGCGCATGATAGCTCGTTGGAAAGGTATCTCCAAGGAGATTCGTTTTGGGGGCTCAATCAGAGCCTTAAGCTATCATTGAGAAGGTTGATCCCAAAAAACCTTCATTTAGGCCCGAAAATGGCCCTGGAAGTTAAAAAATGCTAAAAATAGTAAATTACCAAAATTGCCAAAAAATTGTTTTGAGCCAGTTGGAAAAGGTGGGTGTCCACCGATATCCACCTACATAAATCCTCCCTCCTTAGGAAGCATTGGTATCCATTGCGTTGAGTGCCTGGGGCAGAGGGGAAAATGTTTGTTGAATCTACATCTTGATGAGTTGCTTTCCTTGTTGGAGAAGTTGTGTTACTTAGCTTGTTGACGGTAGTCACGAACCTGTGGCTGGAAGGGTTGGACCTTTTTAACCAGTCTGGATACATGATATGCCTGTGTAAAAAAGGAATCTTTACACTTTGATGAAATCTTTTCGACCTACTTCTCTTGGATAGAAGGTGCTTGGACTGAGGCTACAATGGTGTTCTTTTGTTCACGCTTTGAACAGACTGTGAAGAAGCTGAATTTTGTAGCATGAGATACTACCTTGCAACACTGTTTAGGTGGGAAAATAGTTGAAATTACCTCTGGTATCCTGTAGATATGACCCTCCAAAGTAACAATGACACTACGAGGTCAAGACTCATAAATAACATGGTGCACGCTTCCACATATATGGTTGTCCCAAGAGAACATCACAGACATCCAGGGGGGAAACATCACATAATACCTCATATTTGAAGGGTTGGATGTCGTATGACAATCAACACTGTTGGTTGAAATGAATGTCTTTCCCTCGGCGAAGCCACCCAATGTTGTATGGTTGCGGGTGTGGTGTTGTTGATAATCCCAATTGTTTGATGACCTCTGCTGAGATGAGACTCTTCTGGCTTCCTCTATCAACAACAAAATGTAGCGGGGTCTCCTTCACTCAAATCTGTGAATGAAAAAGGCACTCCCCCTCTTCAGAATATGTTGGTTCTTCTGGTTGAATTGTTGTGTTCATGACAATAACAGTGGGTTCTGTGTCGATGATCTGTCTTCTATCAGTATTTTCAGAATCAAATTCTGAATCAGGGTTTGGCTCCTTGTCTTTTATCTCAGCCACCAATGACTATTTTCAGTGACATTCATCGGTGTTGTGTCAAGATATTTTGTGGAAATCATACCATTTTCTAGTGTCCTTCTTCATCCTTTTGTGACCCTTCCTTTCATGTGGCTTAGACTAGTTTTCTGGATGTTGTTTGTTAGGGCCTTATTTATCATACTTTGGTTGTTGCGGATTTAGAGACCTGAACTCTTGTTTCTTCTTATGCTTAAACTTCTTCTCGATTTTAATAGCATGTCGATAAGAATAACTGAGTGATATGGATGTATTTGTGTAGAGCCCCATGATATTTCAGAAACAAATGTCATTCAGAGTCTTTGATACCCAGCTTGGTGCGTAAGGTATGGAAGGTATTGGTGAACTCCGGAACTGCTTGGCCCCTTTCTTGCCGCAGTGTGGTCCATCTCATGTATTGGTCCTTGTTGAGGAAAAGATATAAAAGGATATTACTCAACCATTTTCAGATCTTACTTGGCTAAATCAAGATAGACGAAATATCACCCTATGTTTATAGCCATCAAAATTTGTTTTCTAATTCACAAGTATTAATTACAAGTGCGTAGGCTAATCTTTTTTACAATGAAAGTTTGTTGAAAAATTCATTATTTATGTAATTTTCTGAATATAACAGATGTTGAAACAAATATAGAGACATAAGTAAAAACACCAAGTCAATAATCAAAACAGATGAGACATAAAGCAATCGTTTATTCCATTTCAATTTATCAAAAGAATTGTTCTCTTTACAAAATTCCCTGAGGAAGTTTGGACCAAAGTCAAACTTAGATGTCCCCAATGAAAACCATACAAAAAGACTTCTGATAGAAAGTAAAAAATTGAACTTTAAAAGCAGGATCAGCTTGCCACAGATTGTTGCCCACTCGACTCTGCACAATATCTTTTGTCAGTCATGAAATTTAATTCACAAACAAACAAGTCTACATAGACTATCAAAATAGATCAACACCTATGAAAAACAAGTGTTTGAATGATGTAATTCAACCCTGAATCTTGTTGTCTACAATAGGACCCTGCTATCATTAAAGAGAATTAGGCTTTCAATGAATTAAAGAATGAATGAAAATTGAATTATCTCAACAAAACTCAAAGAGCATACCTTAGTATGCTTCTCCTTCTATTCTCCTCTTGTTCCTCCTTTTCCTTTTGCCTTTAAGAAAATAGAATTAGTTGAAGTAGTTAAACCACTTCCTTAGTTAAGTTAAAACTCAACCAACTTTTTAGTTAATGGGGGAAAAGTAATAAAATCATAATAAGGGTTTTAAATAAATAATAACTAGTAGGTGGGACCCCTTGTGACTCCCTTTAGTTCTTTAACAAACATAACACAACTAGTTAATCAATCAAAACATACCTCCTTGTGACTCCCATCATCACTCTCATAATTTGACAATTTATATCAATGATAATTGAAATTATTTCCAAAAATATATTATCCATATATCCCAAAAATAGCGTGTTGTCCAACATTTCAGAAGTCAATTGTTCTCAACAATGAATAAATAAAAAAACTTAAAAACCATATTTTCCACTCTGGGAGGCAATCTTCCCCTTGTTAATGTTGTCACCCTTTCATTTCTCTGAATTTTCCTTAGGCTGTGTGGAGCCTTTTGGCCTAATCTCACTGATCACATGAGAGAAAGCATCTCTCAAATGCATGCGGGAGGACACGGATTGAGCAGAGTCATTTGAGGGTGAGGAAGGGGAAGCAACGACTTATCCTTTGTCAGGATCATGGTGGGCCTTGGTTTTTAGGGACTTCAGATTGTAGTGAGACATGAGGGGGCATTGAGATACCAAGGACATGTGGGACTTGGAAGGGAGGCCTTTTTGGCCTAGGTTGGACCACTCCTTGCCCAATCCAGTTAAAAAATCCAACTTGAAATAATTGGCCCAACTCTTGTGAGTCTGCATCAAAATGTATAGAAAACATTGGCCTTCTAGGGCCACTGTTCCAATTTCCTCTTCCTTTGTTACCCCGGCCATGGCTAACTCTACTGAAAAATCCCATTCCTGTATGAATTATTGATTAGAAAATAGTTTCTTCAACAACCATAAATTACATCTCTTTTAAATATGAAACAAAGTTTAGCTCAGCAACACATCAGACTCATGCAATCTAATCCATATAAATCATTTAATACTTGTCAATGAGTAGGGAGTGAATAAGGGTTTTGGGATATGTGAGGGATTGTATTGAGCGAAAAGTGTTAAAATGAGGGGGAATAGAACATGATTACTGCTCTCAAATCATCAAACAATCAATTTTATCGTAAATCAAAAGAATATATCATTGTAATTCATCCCTGTGTGATCCTTTAACTGTCATAATACATCATTTATCTTAACTATAATTTAATTTTAAGAACAGGGAATGGATAGTGAATATGGGAAGGTGAGGGGACTTGTAATGTGCGAAAAGTGAAATAACGGTAGGGAGAAGAACGAATATTGTTCGTAAAACCAATTAAGTAATCCATAAAAACAACTCAATATTCAATACAAGGATACCAATACCAATTAACAATTTCTGTGTGTCAAAATTGCTCGTTGTCCCACATTCAATTTTTCAAACTTTCTCAATTAACACAGTCTATAATCATACTCAAAATCACCATGCCTTACAACAGTTCTGTCAAGAGAATACTTGTTTCCTTTCATTTCTTTTCCCTTTTTTTTTAAACAAAATCAAGAGGAACACACAGTCACATTGCTTCATCTCTGTCCAACATATATATTTATAAAATATCTACCATTGTCCATAATACAAAATTGCACAAGTAAAAATATACACAGCTCTTTTCCCAAGTTGAACAAACTTTTTAAAACTTGCCTGATTTCATTCTTTTCATAATATTAACCAATAAAACTTGCAAATGAAACCGTAATAAAAAACCCAAGCTTCATTTATGATGGTGTGATCAAATAAAACAATGCACGATATTTCCATAATCCATACACAACAATCAACGAAGTCACAATAATCATTTTCCCTAACTTGCAATGATCTTGATTGGGGCTTGTTATCGCACGGTTTGTAGGAAAGGTCCAAAGGGCTTGAGTCAGGGCTTGAAACCGGCGTAACAGGAGCTTCCCCACCCACTGTCACCTCAATGGGGAGCTCTTTCTATTTAGGAGGGCAAGTCCAAGGGAGACGTCCCTAAGGCAATCTGGTTAAAGAAAGGCTAAAGGGTAAAGCCACGTCAAGGAAACCCCTTTCACAGATTGTTGCCCAAGAGAGATAGTCAGGAAGATAAGACCACTGATGATGCACCTGTTTGCGAGACAAAACAAAGGAAACTAGAATGTGCTTTGCAGTGGGTTAGTACTTCATGAAATGAATGACTATCTTCAAATGTATATATGAGCAATGAATAAATATAATTATTGACGAAGTCAATGATTATTAGACAAAGGGAAAAGTTACTTCTTCAATAAGTACATCAAGAGCATTCAATGTGTACAATTAAACCATGTATCATATCATTAATGCAATAAACAAATCAAATTTGCTCATATACAATATAATGCTGCGTCACCTATACTATTTCTGCTACAGGTATGACGTCAGCTTTGATTCAAGAGTCAAAATGAGAGACAA
>ML776705.1:661279-690925 GCA_009831015.1 Picea engelmannii | reverse complement strand
CTGCTTTTACCTCCTGGGCCTTTAGCCCCTTCTTCCCACAAGACAAGATGTACCCTGGATGGTCATCCTAAAGGCTAGACTAGGGGAATGGGATGGATGAGCAGGGTTTTAAGATGTAAGAGTGATAATATGATGGGAGCGGATGATGGTTCTGCAAACCCCCCTTGGTGGCTAACCAAAACCCATGAATACCAACTTGCTAAGCAACCCCATCAATTACCCCAACAATGGTCAAGTAGATTAGTGTAATATCCAAGCAGTTATCTGAAATGAAAGAGATCTAATGCATACATAAGAAGGTTATAATGATCAAATATGACACATACCATGATACCTCAAACCAATTACCTCATGGAGCAAGAGCCTTTTCTGATACAAGCCCAGGCCGGTAGTGATGGAGGCTGGTACTGCTGGAAGAACAAAGCTGGCTGAGAAGAAGATGGATGGGTCCTCCAGGACCATGCTCAAGTCAATCTGCTCTCGTACTCCATGTCTAGGACCATGTGGGCCTCGAGACATGATCTCCTAGTTATCCCTAGATATCGGGGATAACAGGGCTAATAAAACACACAACAGCCACCAACTAACAATTGACACCAGGCTAAAAGTATACAGCAATCGGAAGCATAACGAGAAGAGACAACCATCAGTTGCACATTATCATTGATTCCTAATCAACCAAACTAATCAATAAAACCAAGTTAGGTTTTCGACACAACTGTCATAACGAATAGAGACAATCCCTTGACTGTGTATCAATTTTCATTCCCAATCACAACTTTCAACTCAATCAAATGAGTTTAATATAACTACTCAAAGCAATTGTCATAACAATTCAACCAATCTGTGACAGTCAACAAGATGCCCGACAAGAGTGCGAGCAATTGGGGATTCTCAAAATTGGGCTTTGTAACAATGAATGCAAGAAGTAATCAAGAGTTTGCTCAGTCATCAAAGCATAGAGAGATTGGAGGTTGAACATATCAGCAATAGGCAGAGACCCTTCAAAACAAGCACAGTGGAACCACAAGTTTTTATAACTCTCAATTTGTGTGATATTGTGACAGTTCAACACCGGGTAGGGTAGGCAACAATGCAGAGGAGCAACAATTGCGCATTGGGTAGTAACAAATACCAAGAACACACAGAGGCATAACCCTCGAGCCTTTCTCAAGAGCTGAACCAATTTATAACAAGGATACCAATACCAATTAACAATTTTTGTGTGTCAAAACTATTTGTTGTCCCACATTCAATTTTTCAAACTTTCTCAATTAACATAGTCTATAATCATACTCAAAATCACCATGCCTTACAACAGTTCTGTCAAGAGAATACTTGTTTCCTTTCATTTCTTTTCACTTTTTTTTTAAACAAAATCAAGAGGAACACACAGTCACATTGCTTCATCTATGTCCAGCATATATTTCTATAAAATATCAACCACTGTCCATAATTCGCAATTGCACAAGTAAACATATACACAGGTCTTTTCCCAAGTTGAAAAAACTTTTTAAAACTTGACCAATTTCATTCTTTTAATAATAATAACCAATAAAACTTGCAAATGAAACCATAATACAAAACCCGAGCTTCATTTATGATGGTGCAATCAAATAAAACAATGCACAATATTTCCATAATCGATACATAGTAATCAACGAAGTCAAAGTCATCATTTTCTCTAACTTGCAATGATCCTGATCAAGGCTAATAAAACACACAACATCCACCAAATAACAATTGACACCACGCTGAAAGAATACAACAATCTGAAGCATAATGAGAAGAGACAACCATTCATTGCACATTATCATTGATTCCCAATCAACCAAACTAATCAATACAACCAAGTTAGGTTTTTGACGCAATTGTCATAATGAAAAGAGATAATCCCTTGACTATGTATCAATTGTCATCTCCAATCACAAGTTTCAACTCAATCAAACGAGTTTAATATAAGTACTCAAAGAAACTGTCATAACAATTCAACCAATCTATGACAGTCAACAAGATGCCTGACAAGAGTGTGAACAGTTGGGGATTCTCAAAATCGGGCTCTGTAACAATGAATGCAAGAAGTAATCAAGAGTTTGCTCGATCATCAAAGCACAGAGAGATTGGAGGTCGAACATATCAACAATAGGCAGAGACCCTTCGAAACAAGAATGGTGGAACCACAGGCTTTTATAACTATCAGTTTGTGTGATAGTGTGACATTTCAACACCGAGTAGGGTAGGAAACGATGCAGAGGAGCAACAATTTCTCATTGGATAGTAACAAATAACAAGAACACACAGAGGTATAACCCTCACGCCTTTCTCAAGAGCCGAACCAATTTATAACAATGTCAGTGGAAATGCAGACCCAAGGTATAACCAACAACCATAAGCCATGCATATTGGCATAATGGCCATCCCATAACCAACTTCATTGATGCCAATACCACAAAAATAATCCTACGACCAGGTGAATAACCCACGACCATGGCTCTGGAAGATACATAGTGACCAACTGGTAGTTTGAAAACATATACAACAACCCCATAGCAAGCTGAATACAACCTAACATGGTTACCATCACTGTGAGGAAGCGTCCAACAAGGGTAAATAGAGCAAAACCCTCCAACCAAAATACCCATAACTTCTTAAAACAATAGATAGCCATCACAGTTTTCACCACACAGAACAACCAACGAAATCATAACTTCAACAACCAATCCTTTCATTTGCAAAACGAATAACCACACAGTCATTCTAGAGAGAAGACCCACGTGTTTACACAGTTGCCAATCTCAGGAAAGCACAGACCAACACATTACGAGCCATCGTTCATTTCATACACAGAGAGAAATTCATGGATGGGCAAAAAGAACCATACATGTAACCAATAGCTTTAAAAAGGGCGAGTTGGTCGAGCAGTTCCTTCCAGGATTGAATCTCGGAGCTTAAACACCAGCCAAACCAAATGAAACAATAACCATGCTAGGGTGACGGCCCGATGGGAGAAGTATGGAGTGGCATGCATTTACTGCACGCCGCTTCCATATTCCTCACATTCAATTTCATAGTACATGACAGCCAACCAAAAACCATACCATTAACCCTGCCTTTAATTCCATACATTGGCACTTGCAACATATTGCTTTCCAATTGCGCCACCCAAAATCCATATTAACCATTGCAAAAAACCATACCATACCATATATCAAAATGCTCCCAATATAACTCAAATAAAATTCGCATAGCCACTAACCATTTCTAGTTAGGATTAATACTAACTTCTTTTTATTTCATTTGCACACATCCTCTTAACATAGCATAGTATAGTCCCTTTCCTTGGATTTTTTTCATAAGTCTCTTTCTATTGCTTTTGTTTCATGTTGTTACTAACATGTGTCTTGTGCAGGTGTAACTAGGTAATGAATCATGGTGAAAATATCAAATGTAACAACATTAAATATATGCCACTCGTAACATAGAATTTAGAGCCTAGAATAACGGAATCATCACATAAAATGCATTATCCACCTGCCAGTATGTCACAAACAAAACCAAGATTGCACCGTTAACCATATAAGACCTTGTAAGCAGTATCGAAACAACATCATGAAAAGTTTGATATGACTATCTCTGAGCCTCCAGTCTACAAGGGGATCCCACCTACTAGTATTATATCTTATTAGCATAGTTTAAATAATAGGCTTTAGCAATACTTTGCGGTGAAATTGCTCATTGCGATTTTTATCGTCAACAAAATGGTGACTCCATAGGGAAATCTATTTCCAACAAATTAAGAACTCAGAATCTCTGGTTTTGCAGACCCAAAACAATAGATCAAGAAGGTATGACCAAAATGATTATGCAACATGGGGAAGTGAGCGAATTTAATGGAAAAATGACCAGGAATTTGGGAATAACTCATGAAAAATGTTAAGTATGAGGGGGTTTATCCCTGTATGCATAATCATTCAACCAGAATTTGTTCTTGACTTCAAGGAAAAAAAAAATTATGGACTTACTCTTTTAACTCTCAAATGGATGAAGAAATGGAAAGCAGAAGTGGGAAGTAACCAATTTCTTCATAAAACAACAGTGAAAGCGGATAACAAATTCAATTATGCTTTCAGGGGGAACATCGTAACAGTTGTGTAAACTTGATTGTTATTGACTAACAATACCTCGCAGGAGTGTCACTGTGGTAGAACTGATCCAACGCTTATTCTTGAACAAAACTAAACTAAAACGATGGAAAGCAATAAAATCAATGACTGAAATGGAACTGCAAAATTTAAAACATAATAAATAAAATAACAGAATTGTAAAAAGCAGAAGGAAAACTATTAAAAAAAACATAATTTAAACTATTGTGAAGGCAGAAATAAAAAGCAGCAATGAAAATGAAAACAGAACTAGACTACTAATATACAGAAAATCCAAACAACGTTAAAACTTTTCAAGATGGTTCCACGTAATGTTTTAAGTGAGAACCGTTAGTGTTGTAGGAGAACAATCGCTCCTGTAAATCTTTTAGAATGTAAGAGTTTGTACCCAGGACAAAAGTGATCTTGAAAGGACCCAGCCATAATTTTTGAAATTTTGAGTGTCTTCCCCTATCAGCATGAGCTAAATCCCACAACAATACCTTTTCATTGACTTTAAATTTGACTTTTGACACTCTTGTTGAAATACTTCTTAACAGTCTGTTGTCTCCTTTTTATATTATCCAAGACAAACATCCTTTTCTCCTCTAAAGCTAGGAGTGCATTTATCCTTTGTGAAACATCAAAAGAATTTAACTCTTCGATTTGTAGCATTAACCTTAAGGAAGAAAGTTCCAACTCAGTAGGAAGGATGGCTTCTTGACCATAAACAAGTTGGAAATGAGTGCAACCAGTGCTTACCTTGGCAGTAGTTCTATATGCCCAAAGGGCATAGGTGAGGAGAGTGTGTCATTGACGAGGCTTATCTTCGATGAGCCTTTTGGCGATTCTCACCAAATTCTTGTTGGTAGGCTCAGCCTGCCCATTCCCTTGGGGATAATAAGTTGATGAGGTGAAATTTCTAACCCCCAACTTAGCTAAAAATTGGGTCACCTTAGCAGAAATGAAAGCGGGACCATTGTCTGTAATAATTTCCAATGGAAGACCAAATCTGGAAAAGATATTATTTTCAAGGAAAGAAATCACCTGATCATCGGTCGAGTGCTTAAGTGGGATAGCTTCAACCCACTTCGTAAAATAGTTTTTGGCTGTCAAAATAAAAACTTGTCATGTTGAATATGGAGGATTAATAGGACCAATAAAATCCAATCCCCACTTTGAAAAAGGAAAGTCTGGGAGGACATGTTGTAATGGCATGGTTGAAAGGCGTTCTTTTCCAACAAATTTTTGGCACTTGTCACGGGATCTCGAAAAAACATAAGATTCACAAAATATTGAAGGCCAATAGTATCATTTTCTGATAATCTTGAAAGAAGTGGTTTTAGCAGAAAAATAGCCTCCTACATGAATGACAGAATTTGAAGAACCATGAGTTTCTTACAATAGTTTTTGTGCATCCTCATTGCTTACACAGCGAAGCAACACACCATCAGTAGATCTTCGAAACAAGAAGTCTCCTATAATGACATATCTTGCAGATTCAAGACAGAGTCTTCTCCTTTGATGAGTGTCTGGACATATTTGGTTTTGTAAGTAGTAAACTAAATTCTTATACCAGGGATGTTCAGACATAGGAAGGATATGATTATCAATGTAGAATAGTGTTGATAGGGAACTATCTTGTTCATCAAATTATTCACTATTTTCAGCATGATGAGCTAAGTGAAGGGCTAAGTCACGTCCCTTGATAGTGGTAGAAGTCACAATATTTAAATCATGTTCCTGGATCTTGGAAAGCCAGTGTGCAAGCTTTCCTGAAAGAAAAGTCTGTGAGAGAAAAAACTTGACATTAGGTAAAGGGACTTTTACCAATGTATGCTTACCTAAAATGAAGTGGCGGAACTTTTCAATAGATTTAACAAGAGCGAAAGCATGTTTCTCAATAAAAAAATATTTAAATTCATCATCAGAAAAACTTTGACTCATGTAAACCACTGGTTTTTCATTACCTTGTTCATCACTTTGCATGAGGATAGCAGAAATTGCTTCCTTGGTGGCATTAGTATATATCGTGAATTCCTTCTCAAAATCCGGCTTCGCCAAAACCAGTGTGGAACTAATTTCTTTCTTAATCCCTACAAAAGCATTTTCAACAACATCTGTCCAAGAAAAAGAACGATCTTTCTTAAGAATATTATGAATTGGTTTGACCCTCATAACAAAATATGGAACAAACCTACGGACGAAGTTAATAACACCCATAAAATCTTGAACCTCCTTCTTGGAAGTGGGAGCAGGCAGATTAAGGATAACAACAATCCTTTCAGGATCAATGCTTATTCTTGAATCAGAGACAAAGTGTCCAAGGAGCTTGCCCTTGGTAATGCCAAAAATGGAATTAGAAGGATTTAGAGAGATGCAAAATTTCCTACATTGCATGATAACTCTTTTCAGATGACCAAAATGATCTGATCGGTTTTTAGAGTACACAGTCAAGTCATCAAGGTAGATCTCAATGATCTTGCCGATCAAATCGTCGAAAGCTATTTGCATAGATCTTTGAAAAGTGACACCTGCATTAGATAAGACAAAAGGCATACTTTCATAAGAAAATTGACCCCAATGAGTAATAAAGGTGGTTTTATATTTATCTATCATTTTAACCTTGATTTGATTGTAACCGGAAAAACCGTCAAGTAAGGACATCATCTATGACCCTGCAACTTGCTGCAAAATCATTACCATGTTAGGGAGAGGAAAGTGATCTTTTCTACAAGCCTAATTTAATGCACAAAAATCAACGCATAATCTGGTCTGACCGGTTTTTTTCTGAACATGAACCAAATTGGAAACTCATTCAGAATATTTGACCGAAAAGATGATTCCAACTTTCAAGATTTTTTCCAACTCCTTTCGAATAATTGCTTCCAGTGCAGGGTTGATAGGTCTTGCTTTTGCCTAACTGGTTTTATGCCTTCCTTGATGGGAATGGCATGTTGTATAAGAACGGGATCAAAACCACAAATATCTTCATAAGATGAAGCAAAAACATCTTGAAATTCGCCAAGCAGCTTGGAAAACTTCATCTTCTCTTCATCAGAACATTGGGAACCTATTTTAACATTCTTTGGAGACTTAGGCGTCCCAATGTTCAAGGATATGGTTTCACCCACCTTCCTTTTCGACTCCTCTTCTTTATGTTTCTCTTTAATGCCTACATCACTCGATGAAAATGAACTTTCTAGAGGATTCAAGCCCTTAGGAATCTTGTTATCTTCCATGGATATAATTTCCTTAGGCTTATAAGGTTCATTTTGAATGAAAGCATAGATGCTGTCATCGCTAGGGAAGACCTGCCATGATTCTATATTGTCAAGAATATGTGGACGATATAGATATTGAAAAGTACAATCAGGTCTGTGTGGCAAAAGCGTTCGATTAGGAGAGGCTGCAAAAACAACTAACCAATCAGCCATTGAGTTCAATTCTCTCTTAACATGAGTAATGTTGAAATATAATAGGTTTGAGATAAGTGCCCAAACAGTTTGGGTGTATCATTTTATCAACTTTTTGTGGAGAGTATATCTTACGTACCAGGTTCACAACAAGCTCAGAATCTCCAAAAACTGTAAGGTGACCACAACCTAAATTACAGGTGTTTTCAATGCCTAATAATAAAGCTTCAAATTCAGTGACATTGTTTTTGCAAGAGAACTCCAACCTATAAAAGAAGTTATGAATTTTCCCTACAGGAGAGTACAAGATAATGCCAGCTCCGTTACTTTCATTAGAGAATGAACCATCAAAGTGCATGTGCCACATACCATCATCTAAGTCGATTTGTTCCAAGGGAATGTTATCCTCCTCGACAAAGATGGAATATACCCCTAGGTCCTCTTCGACATAATTCACATTAGGTTGTGGGACGCTCTCTATGTAATGTGAAATCCTTCCCTCTCTAAAGACTATGATGTTTTTATCATTCCGAGGAATAGATAAGTGTGTCTCGTCGAGTGAGAGATATCCACATGTCAAATCTTGCCAATCTCTTCCTAAGATGATTGAGTAATTGCTTACTGGCATATCAATTACCTGAATACTAAGGTTTGTCCTTATTTTAGGGTGTGTGCACAAAACTAAGGTCACATATTTAATCTCACCTATGGTCATTTGTTGTAGACTATTATAAGAGAGCATGCTTCTAGCATTTTCATTTGTACAAGACAAGCCCAGCTCTTCCATAATAATCTTTGACATTACACTTGGGCATGAATCGTCGTCAATGAGGCAACAATGGGCGATCTTATCCATAATCTTTACAGAAATATAAAAAGGGGTATTTTTTTACAGGTTATATAAAGTTATGTACACCTAATTTATTTACAGACGAATCCTCTTCATTTACCTCTTCAGAGAGGTTGGCTACAACGGTAGCTTTTCCTTCCATGAATTGTTTTAGATGCCTTTGTTTTTCAGGCATGGCAACCATGTCCAGAAGAGTGGCATCTTCTTTGATGTTGGCCAACTGATTCAGAATATCGTATTTGGAAGAGGGGAGAGGAGAGGTAGTTCCTTGACTATCAGGAACCTTAGGAACCTAAACAGTAGCTGCTGGTGAGGATGAGATCGAGCTAGAAGAATTGTGGGGAGGATCATATTTTCCTTTGGGATGAAGGTGGGTGCAGAAGAGGATGAAGCTCCAGGGGTGACATGGGAGACATTTCCCTTTCTCTCATATGCTATCATACGATTATTCATGTATTGTACTAGATGTAAGAGGGAGGACATGTTTGTTTGTTTAACCGATTCTCCCCGAGGAATACCTATTCTTTCAAGTTGTTATTCATACTCTAAACATGTATGCAGATCGGAACCGAGGTTATCAATGGCTTTTTCCTCAAGCCTATGACAGTAGGGGGAAGGTAATGCATTATAATAATGCATAAAAGTGGCTTGGTTCTGAGGCCGAATGAGTTCAGGGTTTTGGTTGTATAACTTAGTGAAACACAAGTTGAAGGGATTGATGGTCTTACCATCCTTATAGGCGATGTTATTGGACTCTTGTAACTGCTTAGCTGGGATTTTAGATTTCCCATAGGTGGATTTGAACCAATAGACTAACTCCTCCCAAGTAGACAGAATCTTAGGAGGAAGGTCAAAGAAATCCACTGCAGCCTTTCCTTCCAAAGAATTGACAAATAAATGCATGCAAGTATCATTCTCATTGGCTCCTATGTTGTGACAGGCATTAGAGAATTCCACCAGGTGTTCATTTGTAGTGACAGTGTTATTCCCTGAAAACCTAGGAAGATTCTCTTTGAATTTAGGAAGTGGACGAGTAATAGGTGTTAGGTTAAGAGGAGAGGAAACATGCCACTGTGTGGTTGTAGCATCTTCTTCAAACTGAAAAATCACATACTTTTTAATGACTTTGGTGGGGTTTGTGGTATATTGGACAGGGATATGGTGGCTATATAAGCTACCAATCACTGACGAAGTTGAAGACTGAGAGGAAGAAGCACTTCCAGTGCCACCAGATCCACCACTAGATGCCATATTGTGGATGATAAGTAAGGGAGAGAAAGACGAACTGGATGAATCAGACAAGGTTCTCCTTAGAGCACTTTGTTGGGTTGATAACACAACTTTCCTTCTTCCTATTTCAACAATAGGATTAATTTCAAGTGATAAGCCTCTTATTCTCCTAGAAACACGAAGTTCTAAGGACATGAAAAGAAGGTCAAAGAAGAAGGAAAAAGAAGGTTATTGTTGATTTCTAGGTTGTCTATGTCTAGATTCCCAATGTTCTTGGGCACTAATGTCTCGTTCAATTGTTGCTCATGAATGATTAAGCTCAGCCTGAGTATTAGAAGTGTCTAAAATGGTGTTAAACAAATTCAAAGAAATGTTGGTCTAATCTTGAAGATCGGGCTCAATATTGGGTTGCCTTGCAACAGGTACAATCATTAAGAAATAAAACAGTCAAAGAATCAATATCATAAAAATAAATGTATTGGATGATAATAAAGCATAAAAATCAACAAGAGAGATATTGAAGATCTCCCCAGTATGGTCACCAAAATAAATGTTGAGGAAAATATATGAAATGATCTTACTCAAGCATTTTCAGATCTTACTTGGTTAAAACAAGATAGACGATAATATCACCGTATGTTTATAGCCATCAAAATTTGTTTCCTAATTCAAAAGTATTGATTACAAGTGTTTAGGCTGATCTTTTTTATAATGAAAGTTTGCTGAAAATTTCATTGTTCATGTAATTTTCTGAATATAACAGATGTTGAAACAAATATAGAGGTGGAAATAAAAACACCAAGTCAATAATCAAAACAGATGAGACATAAAGCAATCGTTTATTCCATTCCAATTTATCAAAAGAATCGTTCTCTTTACAAAATTCCCTAAGCAAGTTTGGACCAAAGTCAAACTTAGATGTCCCCGATGAAAACCATACAAAAGGACTTCTGACAGAAAGTAAAAAAACTAAACTTTAAAAGTTGGATTAGCTTGCCACAGATTGTTTCCCACTCGACTCTACACAATATCCTTTGTCAGTCATGAAATTTAATTCACAAACATACAAGTCTACACAGACTATCAAAGATATATCAACACCTATGAAAAACAAGTGTCTGAATGATGTAATTCAGCCCTGAATCTTGTTGTCTACAATAGGACCCTGCTATCATAAAAGAGAATTAGGCTTTCAATGAATTAAAGAATGAATGAAAATTGAATTATCTCAACAAAACTCAAAGATCATACCTTAGTATGATTCTCCTTCTATTCTCCTCTTCTTCCTCCTTTTCCTTTTTCCTTTAAAAAATTAGAATTAGTTGAAGTAGTTAAACCACTTCCTTAGTTAAGTTAAAACTTAACCAACTTTTTAGTTAAGGGGGAAAAGTAATAAAATCATAATAAGGGTTTTAAATAAATAATAACTAGTAGGTGGGACCCCTTGTGACTCCCTTTGGTTCTTTAACAAACATAACACAACTATTTAATCAATCAAAACATCCCTCCTTGTGACTCCCATCATCACTCTCATAATTTGACAATTTATATCAATGATAATTGAAATTATTTCCAAAAAAATATTATCCATATATCCCAAAAATAGTGTGTTGTCCAAAATTTCAGAAGTCAACTGTTCTCAACAATGAATAAATAAAAACACTTAAAAACCATATTTTCCACTCTGGGAGGCAATCTTTCCCTTGTTACTGTTGTCACCCTTTGATTTCTCTGGATTTGCCTTAGGTTGTGTGGAGCCTTTTGGCCTAATCTCACTAATCACATGAGAGAAACCATCTCTCAAATGCACATGGGAGGGCATGGATTCAGCAGAGTCATTTGAGGGTGAGGAGGGGAAGCAACGACTTTTCCTTTGTTAGGAGCATGGTGGGCCTCGGTTTTTAACCTTTTTCTTGCATAGGAAGAATGTATCGGTGAGTGGACAGGGGCAGCTTGGACAATTTGATTAACATGTGGAGGAGCAAGTAGAGATAAGTTAGGCTAGCCACAATGTTGGGAGACTATTGGGTGGACAATCTCTTTCCATCCGTCGTTTTTAGGGACTTCAGGTTGCAGTGAGACATGAGGGGTCACTGGGATACCAAGGACATGTGGGGCTTGGAAGGGAGGCCTTTCTAGCCTAGGTTGGACCACTCCTTTCCCAATCTAGTTAAAAAATCCAGCTTGAAATAGCTGGCCCAACTCTTGCGATTCTGCATCAAAATTTGTAGAAAACCTTGGCCTTCTAGGGCCCCTGTTCCAATTTCCTCTTCCTCTGTTACCCCGACCATGGATACCTCTGATGCAAAAGCTCATTCCTGTATGAATTATTGATTAGAAAATAGTTTCTTCAACAACCATACATGACATCTCTTTTAAATATGAAACAAAGTTTGGCTCAACAACACATCAGACTCATGAAATCCAATCCATATAACTTGTTTAATACTTGTCGATGAGCAGGGAGTGAATAAGGGTTCTAGGATATGTGAGGGATTTTATTGAGCAAAAAGTGCTAAAATGAGGGGGAATAGATCATACTTCTCTCAAATTATCAAACAATCAATTGTATCGTAAATCAAAAGAATATATCATTGTAATTCATCCGTGTGTGATCCTTTAACTGTCATAATACATAATTTATCTTAACTATAATTTAGTTTTAAGAACAGGGAGTGGATAGTGAATATGGGAAGGTAAGGGGACTTGTAATGTGCGAAAAGTGAAATAATGGTAGGGAGAAGAACAAATATTGTTCGTAAAACCAATTAAGTAATCCATAAAAACAACTCAATATTCAATACAAGGATACCAATACCAATTAACAATTTCTGTGTGTCAAAATTGTTCGTTGTCCCGCATTCAATTTTTCAAACTTTCTCAATTAACACAGTCTATAATCATACTCAAAATCACCATGCCTTACAACAGTTATGTCAAGAGAATACTTGTTTCCTTTCATTTCTTTTCCCTTTTTTTTTTAACAAAATCAAGAGGAAAACACAGTCACATTGCTTCATCTATGTCCAACATATATATCTATAAAATATCAACCACTGTCCATAATACACAATTGCACAAGTAAACATATACACAAGTCTTTTCCCAAGTTGAATAGACTTTTTAAAACTTTCCCGATTTCAATCTTTTGATAATATTAACCAATAAAACTTGCAAATGAAACCATAATAAAAAAACCCGATCTTCATTTCTGATGGTGTAATCAAATAAAACAATGCATGATATTTCCATAATCCATACACAATAATCAACGAAGTCACAGTAATCATTTTCCCTAACTTGCAATGATCCTGATCGGGGCTAATCAAACACACAACAACCACCAACTAACAATTGACACCACGCTGAAAGAATACAGCAATCGGAAGCATAACGAGAAGAGACAGCCATTGGTTGCACATTATCATTGATTCCCAATCAACCAAACTAATCAATAAAACCCAGTTAGGTTTTTGACGCAACTGTCATAACAAATAGAGACAATCCCTTGACTGGTATCAATTTTCATCCCCAATCACAACTTTCAACTCAATCAAATGAGTTTAATATAAGTACTCAAAGAAATTGTCATAACAATTCAACCAATCTGTGACAGTCAACAAGATGCCCGACAAGAGTGCAAATGGTTGGGGATTCTCAAAATTGGGCTCTGTAACAATGAATGCAAGAAGTAATCAAGATTTTTCTCAGTTATCAAATCATAGAGAGATTGGAGGTCGAACATATCAACAATAGGCATAGACCCTTTGAAACAAGCATGGTGGAACCACAAGCTTTTATAACTCTCAATTTGTGTGATATTGTGACAATTCAACACCGGGTAGGGTAGGCAATGATGCAGAGGAGCAACAATTGTGCATTGGATAGTAACAAATACCATGAATACACATAGGCATAACCCTCGAGCCTTTCTAAAGAGTTGAACCAATTTATAACAATGCCAGTGGAAATTCAGACCCAAGGTATCACCAACAACCATAAGGCATACATCTTGGCATAATGGCCATCCAATAACCAACTTCGTCGATGCCAATACCACAAAAATAAGCCTACGACCAGGTGAATAACCCATGACCATGGCTCTGGAACATACACAGTGACCAAGAGGTAGTTCGAAAACATATACAACAACCCAAATACAACCAGACATGGTTACCATCATTGTGAGGAAGCGGCCAGCTGTTAGAATATAGAAGATGGTGTGCTCATTTTACCATTGACGATACCCTCATCACCCAACCATAGGTCAAAGATACCCTCCGAGCACCTTAACCTTGACTGAGAATTACTTCGGAAGCACACCCTAGGCTAGATAGCCAAACAGGGTGCAGCGCATCTTCCTCCAAGGATAGCGCACCAACAATAGTTGATCAGATAGTCCAAACCCTAGCCAAGAGATAGTCCAAGCCAACACCCAAACTGCTAGTTGCAGCAGCTGCACCTGCAACTCTCCTCCACACATGCACACCAAACTGGGAACTGCAGTGTGCACCACTTGCTATCTGCAATTGTGAGATGTTTTCAAATGAGAACTAGCGCCCTGTATTTATAGTGGTTCTGCCAGATTTGTTGGGGCCGACTTCTCCTTCTGGATATGTGTCTGTTCAGTATATTATTATTTTTTCTAGTTGACTTCTTCTCTTGGAGGCTAATAACCTAATATTAATTATCTTCTTGAGCCGACAAGACTTCTAGGGTTCTTAGCCAACTCATTAGGGTTTCTCTTGCTTCTCGAAGTCTTCTATTCTCATCGGGTTCACACGTGGAGGTAAATACCTCCTGCAGGTGCCATAATATTAACACTCCCTCCTAGCTAAGGAGGTATTTACAGGTAATGGACTTGAGCACAAAACATACCATTTACCGGTAGCATCAATATAGTCATCTAGACTATTCCATGACTAGATCATGAGCATCACCATCACCATCAGTTGCATCATCTCTCGAAACCATACTTCATCTGAGTAATTAGACATGATGTTGGATAAGTCACTCACGACATGGAGTGATACAAGAGCCACTCTTATAATCTAGAGGAGTAAATGCTCTGAACCAATTTCCTATCTGGAAAATCTATGTTCATCATTTGTCTAGATGGTGATTATTTCCAATGAACTGTTGATAGTCTTCAAGGCAGTTAGAACAAAAATAGAACACAACTGTGTCTATCCATAGTAGTACATAACTACAATCCAGTGGTTCACTACCACACCAAGTAACACACAAGTACTTGATCAGCAATGTATGGTTGCGAACAGTGGAACATATCCACCACAGTAGTCCTTATCTACTATCATACAGTCTTCATAACAAACATTTGATAGCAACCTGCATAGAAACAATGTTATGATATATACTGAATTCTTTGGGCCAATCTTTCACTCACATCTGTGGGATCTGAAATAATATCTGCCTTACGAACAATGGAACATATCCACCATAGTAGTATATCTCTAATGTCTAGAGATAGGTAGTCTCCATAACAATCATCTGATGCCATCCTGAACAGAAAATATTTTTAACAATAAACTGAATCATCTGGGCCAATCTTTCACTCACGTTTGTGAGATTTGAAAGAATATCTGCCCTTATCAGCAATGGGCTATCTGTCCAATTCTTCTCAAACAAGGAAGAAGGATTGTTTCTGATTTCTGAGCATGGACCATTCCTCACCCTAGGCCATTCTTCCTACACTAATTAAAGTGCACCCTGGACAAAATGTATAAACCCTAAGGAATGTTTGGACCATTCCCCACCCTGGGACATTCCTCCTACACTAATCAAAGTGCACATTGGAGAGAATGTATAAACCCTAAGGAATGATTGTCATGGACCATTCCCCACCCTGGGCCATTCCTCCTACACTAATCATAGTGCACCCTGGAGAGAATGTATAACCCTAAGGAATGTTTGTCCCTGATTGTTGAGCCTAGACCATTCCCCACCCTGGGCCATTCCTCCTACACTAATCAAAGTGCACCCTCGAGAGAATGTGTAAACCCTAAGGAATGATTGTCCGGACCATTTCCTCCATTAACCACAAGAGGAAAAGACTGCCATGCATCAACCTCCAAAACGGACCATTCCTCATGTTAGCCACAATGAGAAATCGTTGTCCAGCGAGGCGGGCCAATCTTCTTGAGTAACCCTCAAGAAGAGAGACTGCCCTAGACCACTACCCATGTTAACCACAATGGGAAGTTGTTGTCTATGATACATCAGCAATCATACTACTTCCCATGTTAACCACAATGGAAAGTCACTGTCCGTCAGAAATCTCAATCCACTTTCCGAATAGGAAAGCATCTATCCAAGATGGACTATTTTTCAATTTTTAAAGATGAATGTCTTCAATAATGTTTTCAGTGCTCCCTCCTAACTTGGAGAGTCATTTCTTCCTTTCCAATAAGAGGGAAGTTGTTTTCACGAGCTCTAGATTGAGTACGCAAACTCATTCATCTTGGATAGAAGTTTTACCAAAATGTATGCTTATCTGGTCATCTGTGGAGATATGTATTGGAGAATCATTTTCTCCTTTCTGGACTTCATCACGGATAATGTAATGCTTGATTTCAAATGTACTTTAGTCTGGAACACTGTGAAGGCTTCATGTAGATCTGAAAAATAGAGTATATCATAGTTGGAGAGCTGGAACATATCCATATGGCACTTCTTCTGTCATCATGAGATCTTATCTACTGAGTAGTCATCTTGATGTTGTAGGAAATCTTCACCATGCTTCTGCTGTGCACTGGAGGTTCTCCACCAAGTTACCTTCTTCTATCTGTGTACAGGAATCTCTTTTTGGTATGCCTCAAGGTCTTGAGATTGCTCTTCATACGCTCTTTATTCAATTTCTTTGGAGAACATTCTTTGCATTCATCTGATGTAGAATTCTGACTCATGGATGTCGCAGATGATATAATGACTTATGTAGAGATAAGTCTGGTTTACTAGAACAAGTAATCATCATAGTCTTCTCCCTCCATTTGGGATAACCTCTGGTTCTAGATCTTGTAATTCTTTTATTCATAAGTCTTCCATACATAATTCTTCATCACGACTTTAAGTTCTTCTTCTTGATTGCTTCTAGTGAGTTCATTTCAGGCTGGTAATCTTGTGATTCTTGATATTATGACTGGTTGTTCTAGTTTTTCTTTCTTTCTTGGAATCTTCGTGTTCTTCTTCATGTTTTTCTTTAGCTCTTGGGTCCATGGAGTTTCTTATAGATTCCATGCCCTAGAGATTCCATTTCTTCCCTTCATCATAGGATCACGGATCTGAATGGAAAACCATGAATACTTTAAGGCTTGTCTTCGAAGAAGTCTTCTTCTACGGTTGAAATGAGCACGTACTGTCTTTCATGGTTGCTACCATGGATATATATATATATATATATATTTCATCATATTCAATGGATCATAGGATTAGCTCCCTCATAATCCTTGCTTCATGTAAGAGTGCATATAATCTGCTCCCTCTATCTGACAGAGTCCATGCTTCCATCTGCATCCTTATTGTCTTCTGCAATATATAGTAGAGTCCACGCTTCCATCTGCATCCTTATTGTTTTCTGCAATATATAATTTGCTCTAGAGTCCATGCTTTTGTCTTGTTGTTTTCTACAAAACGTCATAAGTCCTTTTTCCAATTTCCTCTCGATTGTTGATTTCTTTCTGTCTTTGCTTCTTCTAAGTCTCTTCATGATTGATTTGGCTTACCTTGCAATAGCTCATGATTTGTATTTCATTCTTTTACGATATCTCTTTTTCATCTTTCCATAGGTATAATTCTTCTTGGAACACATTATCTTCCAAGGGATGGATATACAAGATATGTACAGAGACGATGCAAACAAGATATGTACAAGGAATAAGAAGAGTGTCATTAGCTTTTAGAAGAATAAGTCTCTTCCATCCTGCTTAGTCTTCTTTGTAGGTTCCTTTTCTTCGGCAATCGATGCTTCGTGTTTCTCTTTCCTTTTCTTTATCTCGGGACACTGATTCTTGTAGTGACCGTACTTTTGACAGTTGAAGCATTGTACTTTTGAAATGTCTTTCTCTTGATTTGGCTTCCTCCTTAAACCAAACTTTCTTTTGTTCCTAAAGTTCTTGAATCTTGTTGTGAAGGCTTGATCATCGTACTTCTTTTGGGGTTTCTCTTTTGCATTGATCCTTGATTCTTCTTGGGCACAACAAGTCCAAAGTTCTTCAAATGTCGGGTACTCATTTCTTGTGTTCATGCTTGCGGCAAATGCATCCCATGTCTTGGGAATACCATTGAGTACTATGTTCACCAGTTCCTTCTCTAAAGTGATCTCTTCAATAGCTTGTAGTTGATCTCTTAACTGGGAGATTCTTACAAAGTATGATGTTATGTTGTCATCCTCATTCATCTTCATGTCATGGAGCTCATTCTTTAGACTAATAACTTGTCTGATGTTTCTGACTGAGAAGATATTTGTTAGGGCATTGTACATCTTCTTTGATGAGTCAATATGGGAGATGTAGGGTATCAAGTGATCTTTTATAGAATCCATTATGATACTCATGGCATTGATGTCAACATATTTGAACTTTTCCATAGCTGCAACATTCTGCGGTTCCTTCTCTTCTCCTTCTTCAAACTCTGGCTTCACGATCTTTCCTTTCACGATATCCAGTACTTTATTCTTGGCAAGGATGAGGTCAATCCTTGTCTTCCACGATCTAAAGTTAGAGGCTCCATCTAACTTGTTCTCAGACTTCATAGAGTTCGTCATGGCTTTCTTGACTTGGTCAAACCCTAGATTTGACCAAAAATTCAAACTTCATGTCTTGTCTTTCTGAGAGTGCCAGGAGATGTGTTGGGCTAGGGCACACTGATCTATTCGAAGATTAGGTCAATCCATTCACTTAAGGTGCCTCAATAAGAGGTTTAGGTTTCTGCAACTACACCTGCTAGTGACCCTAGCTGCAGTGTCTTTGGAAGTTGCTTCTGCTATTAACCCTAGCGGCAATTCCTCAGCAAGCTCAATATCTAGTGGCTATGTTTCCTTCCAGTGTTTTAGGCTGACTGAAGGGGTGTGGGCCCATAATATATTAGAATATAGAAGATGGTGTGCTCATTTTACCATTGATGATACCCTCGTCACCCAACCATAGGTCGAAGCCACCCTCTGAGCACCTTAACCTTGACTGAGAATTACTCTGGAAGAAAACCCTAGGCTAGATAGCCAAACAGGGTGCAGCGCATCTTCCTCCAAGGATAGTGCACCAACAATAGTTGATCAGATAGTCCAAACCCTAGCCAAAAGATAGTCCAATCCAACACCCAAACTGCTAGTTGTAGCAGCTGCACCTGCAGCTCTCCTCCACACATGCGCACCAAACTGGGAAATGCAGTGCATACCACTTGTTGTCTGCAATTCTAAGATGTTGTCAAATGAGAAATGGCGCCCTGTATTTATAGTGGTTCTACCAGATTTGTTGGGGCCAACTTCTCCTTTTGGATATGTGTCTGTTCAGTATATTATTATTATTTCTGGCCAACTTCTTCTCTTGGAGGCTAATAACCTAATATTAATTATCTTCTTGAGCCAACAAGACTTCTAGGTTTGTTATCGAACTCATTAGGGTTTCTCTTGCTTCCCGGAGTCTTCTATTCTCATCAGGTTCACACGTGGAGGTAAATACCTCCTGCAACTACCATAATATTAACACTAGCAAGGTTAAACAAAGTGAAACCATCCAACCAAAATACCCATAACTACTTAAAACAATAGAGAGCCATCACAGTTTTCACCACACAGAACAACCAACGAAATCATAACTTCAACAACCAATTCTTTCATTTACAAAACGAATAACCACACAATCATTCCATAGATAAGACCCACGTGTTTACACAGTTTCCAGTCTCGGGAAAACACAAACCAACACATTAATGAGCCATCGTTTGTTTCATACACAGAGCGAAATTCATGGATGGGAAAAAATAACCATACATGTAACCAATAGCTTTAAAAAGGGCGAGTCAATGGAGTAGTTCCTTCCAGGCTTGAATCTCGGAGCTTAAACACTAGCCAAACCAAATGAAACAATAACCATGTTAGGGTGACGACCCGATTGGAGAAGTATGGAGTGACATGCATTTACTGCATTGCACTTCCATCTTCCTCGCATTCAATTCTGTAGTACATGACAGGCAGCCAAAAACCATACCATTAACCTTGCCTTTAATTCCATACATTGAAACTTGCAACATATTGCTTGCCAATTGCACCACCCAAAATCCACATTAACCATTGCCAAAAACCATACCATACCATATATCAAAATGCACCCCATATAACTCAAATAAAATTTGCATAGGCACTAACCATTGCTAGTTGGGATTAATACTAACTTCTTTTTATTTCATTTGCGCATATCCTCTTAACATAGCATAGTATAGTCCCTTTCCTTGGATTTTTTTCATAAGTCTCTTGCCATTGCTTTTTATTTAATGAATCATGGTGAAAATATCAAATGTAACAACAGTAAAAATATGCCACTCGTAACATAGAATTTAGAGCCTAGAATAACAGAGTCATCACATAAAATGCATTATCCACCTACCATTATGTCGCAAACAAAACCAAGACTGCATCATCAACCATATAATACCTTGTAAGCGGTATCGAAACAACAGCATGAAAAGTGTGATATCACTATCTCCGAGCCTCCAGTCTACAAGGGGATCCCACCCACTAGTATTATATCTTATTAGCATAGTTTAAATAATAGGCTTTAGCAATACTTTGTGGAAAAATTCCTCGTTGCGATTTTTATCGTCAACAGTCCTCATAGTTTCTAACAGGGTAATATTGTTCCTTTACCACATCCACAAAAAAATCCCAACTGGGCTCGGCCCCATATATTCCAGACTCCTTTGTGGAAATTTTCTACCAGTAATTTCCCCCCCAATGTTTGACATGGGGGAGAGACTTGAGGAGTGCGAAGGTGATTTTTTCCCTGTCGGAGAAATTATGAACAGAGAAATAACCTTCTAGAATATTTAACCATTTTTCTAAGGCATCCGCATATATATGTCCTACAAATATGGGAATATCAAAATTAACTTTTACCTTGAAAGGAGAGGTACTTCCAAAGTGGTCGCTTGATGAAGACGCACCCGTTGTTATCGGAAAAACTTGAAGGATGTGGGAAAAATTCTCCATAATTTTGTCCCTCTGTCATGTGAGAGCTTGTTCAAGAAACATATTTGATGCAGGAGCATCATCAAAAAGAGCCACATGGGATGGAAACAAAGCGCTTAGCGCGCCTTTTGAGCAAAATTTTAAATTTTGAAAAATGGCTTATCTTAGAGAACTTATGAGTAAAAGATGAATGAGAGAAGTTAATGGGAGGAGGTTGAACGATCTTGTCAAAACCATAAGAGATCATATTGTCCTTTAGTTATTTGATTTTGGCGTGGATCTAAAGATTCACCTTAAATTGTCGGTCATAGACGTTTATGTAATAGGACTTAAGTAGTTGTAGAATTTAATTTTGATCAGGTAGGAAGTTGGAGGAAACCCGAGAGGAACTCTTGTATAATTAGGTGCATTGTATACCTAAACAAGGTTAGTTGCATATTAGTAGGGGACAATTTTTATTAAATGTAAGTTGTTTTTATCAGGCTGTAGCCATTTACATTTGAAGGAATATAAAAGAGGGATATTGACCCAATGCATGGTGTTTCCACTGTTTCAAGTTTCCTTGTTATTTTCCAATTTCATGAATGAATGAGTTGTGTCATTGAGCATATGAAACTATGAAGTATTTGGATAAGTTTCAATTGTTTTTCTTCATTGAGCTCATGCAAGGTGTGCATACATTATGCAAGGAGTGCATTGACAGAGTCTGTTTCAACTCAGAAGCTCAGAAGATATAACGTGAAACTTCCATTGTAAAGAGTGCAAAGGGACTATTGCAAGGTGTGCACATTTGCCTGCAAGAAGTTAAGTCTTGCGCAGGAATCTGTTGCAAGGAGTGCACAGATTGGAAGTTTGACTAAGTGTCGGAGTAAGCCCTCTAAGAAGTCAAAGGGTCCGAGAGATAAAGCTCAAGAGAGATAGCAGGGATAAATCTTCAAAGGGAGTGAAGCTTTGAAGGTTTCACGGGTCATCGACTAAGATCTGTCCAGGAGGGAGTGGGGTCATTCCAGATCATCGGATATGGGAAAAGCGCATGAGTTTTAAGTCTCTGTGTGCACATAGGAGAGAGGATTCACCAAAGTCCCAAAGGGCTTAGGGACAGTCCATCATTCAGAGGGACAGGTGGCATAAGATCCACAACTCCGGAGCAAAAGCACTTCGGAAGTTTTGTGGACAAGGAAAAAGTGAAATCGCCGAAGGCCGAAGTAGATCGAGGTCATTGGTTTCCAAGAGATACATGTCAATGGATCTGATACTTTGGGAAAATTCACTTCGGAGGATTCCAAGTGTGGAGTGTGACAAACTCCCAAAGTCCCGAAGGTCGATGTAGATCGCAACCGTCCATTACGGAGAGCACGTGGCGAGAGATCTGGAAGTTTGAAGGCTTAGTGATCTCAAAGGAAGTCGACATGAGCAGAGAAGATCTGGACCATCAGATCCAGAAGGACATGTGGTGGGAATCCGTCATCTTCGGGTGAAACCACTCCAGGAGGAACGAGTGCACAGGAATTTGAAACTCTCGAAGCCCGAAGAGCTGAAGTGGATAGTGGTCGTCAGATCCAAAAGGACACGTGTCAATAGATCATTTACTTTGGGTGGAAGTACTTCAGGAAGAAGCAAGCGTAGGAGTTTGAAACTCCAAAAACCCAAAGAGTCGAATTTAATCGTAGCCCTCAATCTATGGGAGACACTCGTCGATAGATTGTGAACTCCGAGTGAAAACGTTCTAGGAGAAAGTGGGTGTGGAGAAGTCGAGACTTCTAAAGGCCGAAGTCCCAAAGTGGACTAGAGCCATTGATTTGAGGTGGACGTGTGGCACCTGATCTAGAACTTTGGGTACGAAAAACTCTGGGGGAAAGTGGAGGTCTAAAGTGCCAAACTCCCGGTGCACGGAGTCCCGAAGTGGATCCCAATCATTGATTACGAAGGAGGTCGAGGACTGTTGATCTGATCTTGGTTGAAGGTTCTGAAGTCACGAAGTGCCAGGAGGTTAAGCCATGTGTCACAGCCCAAGATTAAATGCAAGGAAGAATATAGCACCTAGTAGTGTGAGATTTGGAAAAGGGTGTTAAGAGAGTAGGACCCGCGAATAGCCATCAATCTGAGAACGGAAAATCAATGGTGGGGATTCATTGCGGGGAGCGAAGGAAAAAATAGCAAACGTGCTAGTTCACAGCCTACTATTCGCTATATCCGTTGATCTCGTCGGGATAGAGGATCAACAACCACGATTAAATCGAGATCCGGTGAGCACTTTTCTAATTGTGTGTCAAGAACTCTCTAATAAAGAGAAAGCACGTTGGCAGCCCGCAATTACTGTGAACCGTCGATCGACAAACAAATTGGTAATGATCAGATCGTGACCATGAAAACCCATAATGTAATAACATGGCCTATGTTTGATTGAGTTTGAGACCAGAAAGGTCTCAAGGAGCTAATCTAGCTCGAGAATATTTAACGATCCTTGACCAAGAGGTCGAGCAACCCCAAGGGAGAGTATGGGGGTCTACGTCAAGTGGTATCAAAGCCTAAAAGAACCTAAATTTGTACTCTATATGTGATAACCAGTCAACACAATGCCATCGAGGAGACGCATGGAGTTGCCTATAGCTAATCAAGTTGTTGAAAGGGAAATGAGGGAACTACATGCAACGTTGGAAGCGATGGAAGCAGCACAGAGGAGAGCACCTCATGTTGGAGACATCGGTGAGGCAAAAAGTGAAGAGCCAGAGATTAAAGAAGCTACAGGGGGATATTTTGCCAAAGAATGCTTACTGAAAGCTGTTGTGAAGTTGGGAGTTAGAGAAAATATAGACATCCCAATGTATGAAGGAAATTTGGATGTTGAAGAGTTGTTGGACTGGATAAGGTCCATGGACAAGTATTTTGATTATGAAGATCCCGTTGAGGAAAATAAGGTGAGACATGATGTCACCAAACTAAAAGGACATGCAACATTGTGGTGGGATGAACTGCAGGCTGATAGACGAAGCAAAGGTAAGAAAAAGATTAAGAGTTGGGATAGAATGGTAGCCAAGCTTAAGGCTAAGTTCATTTCCAAGGATTATTGAATAAATATGTTCAGGAGGCTGCAGAACCTGAGACAGAAGGGAATGACAATGAAAGAGTACACAGAAAAGTTTTACAAGCTGAACATCAGGACTGGACAAAGGGAGATAGATAAAGAGAAATTTGATAGGTACATAAATGGTCTGAGATATGAAATCCAGGATGAAATCAACATGATTTTGGTGAGGACAGTAGAGGAAGAATATCAATAAGCACTGAAAGTGTTATGAGGGAAAAACTCTCTATGGACAAGGGTAAACCACAATAGACAGGTATGATTGTAGAAATCAACACAATTCCAACATATGTTGTATAAAATATTGTGCAAGATAAGAAAGAGGCCTACCTCGATCCAATGTTTGATGATGTTCCACCGTTGAGCACTTCGAACCAAAGATTTATACCTGCAATAAGTTCTTAACAAACGAGCAGAGCAAGCATATAGTGATAATATAATGGGGTTAACACATTAGATAGCATAATCCATCAATAAACATTACAAACATGCCCATGGATAGTAATCATACATTTGCAATATACCAATAGGATGGGAAAGGAGTATTTATATTAGTAATTGATCAGCATAAGTGACAACATTACAGACTTCTGTGTTGGCACGGTTCGAAACCAAGAAACCAAGTTCCTTCCAACTGGGCCTCCACCACTTCAATCCTCCACCAAAGGAAATCTCATAGGAGAGAGTCAATGAGGTTCTCTCAACAATAGGGAAAGATCTTGGGGGCTGAACATTGAGTTTAGACTTGAGGGATAGAGGGATGCAGACTCAATATGAAGTAATTTCTCTAGAGTAACTTTGCTCTCAAAATTGAATGATTTCTCCTCTTTTCCATAGCTCGGAATTATGCTTTTATAGCCTTCAGAATGCAACTGAAGGGTTGAGTCGAAACGTTTCCAGTATGTGGAAGGCCAAGGATCAGAAATCTTCTGTCATGGCATGGAAACCCGACTTCATTTTGTATTTTCTAGAACAAATCCCGATGTACGTGGGATGTAGAGGAGAAAACAGTGTATACGCATCTTGCATAGATGATAGAGAGTGTATATGTGGGAAAATGTATATTTTTGGCTCTAGATTCATCAAAAGGGATGACAAGTCTATATAGGGAAATGGAAAAAGGCCCTATGTGCAAGATAGCAATGGTGAGACAAATCTTTCTATAATAGATGCCCCCTAATGTGTGAGACTAGAGGAGTATCTGTGATGGCCAAAATACATTATAAATAACCCAGAAATAGAGTGGTCAAGAACCAGCTAAACGAACTCAATTGCTCATTACATTATGTACTGACTTTGCATACATGGCTTCCAAGAATGCAATGCAGATCCATGTGGAAAATATACCAAATAAGTTTTCACGGCCATGAATAGGCAAATACGGATGTGGTTACATGCCAAAAGTTGTCATAGTCACGAACAAGGCCCAGTGAAACCAGTCTCAAAATCATTCTGAAGATATATGTATACTATGGAGTAGAAACTGATCTCCCATGATCACTGAAGTCAAATAGGTGTTAGTCCAATGAAAGGGAAGCAATAGCTCAAGAAAGTTGCGGCCCTATAGTGATGTCTTCAAGTCTTCTACACAATCTACCAAGGTGCAAATCTACATCATGTGAAAAAAGGAGTTGAGGTCGAACATGATGAGACATCATTTGATTACTGGTCATTGAGGTATATCGTTAAAAAACGCGAGACAGCCTACCAATAATGAAAGTAGGTATCAAGGCACCGAGTACATTTGCACAAGTGTGAATAAAGGAGTCGGTGTCAAACACTTGAGAAATCCATTGATCAGTAGATATTGATGTATTCCCATATGTCAATGGCGAGAGAGTCTACCACTAATTACTGCAAGCCTCAAGGCACTCACAAAACTCTAGGTCCCATGTCCAGAATAAATGAGTTGAAGTCGATGGAAAGAGACCAGTTGAAAGGATAGCATTACGACATCTCTCATCAATCAGCACGAGGAACAAAGCAAAAGATTCATTATTTGGTGGAGATTGAATGAAGAACATGTGCATGAACCAATGACCCTATGCGTCTTTTTCGTGTGCCAAATGCAAGCGATACACGAAAAAGACCCTCTGATTACCAGCCAATGACGAAAATTTCTAACAAAGGCGAGGAAACCACCAATAAGGATAATGGAAACCAAGACACTGCACAAATCCCAAAGTGTGAATAGATTTCTTGTCGTTGAACACAAGGGAAACCACCCAGTCAATGACCAATGATGAAATGTCGATTCTTGGGTTCAAGGTGACCTACCAATGATGAAAGTAGGGCCAGAGTGCCTGATAAGACCATAGTATAATGTGATTCTGAGACAAAATGAGGGTATGGACGACATGAAAAGTCAAGATTTATGAGGAGTGGTCGATGCAGGTTGATAGACTTCCTTTGAACAAGAGCATGAAACATATGGTAGACTCCGACATCATAGACTCAATGATGTGACAATTGGATGCAGGAGGCATCAATAACGTTCTCTATAAGAATTGGAAGAGTAACCAGTCAATAGAGAAAACTTTATACTGGAATCAGCTTCCTAAGTCCATGCTAAACCCAACATTATGATGACATAAGGACTTGGTAATTTTGTGTTATGTTCAAAGGCGACACGACTGCTGCCAATTATAATATATTACTCCCTTCCCGCCTGTCTTTTTTTGTTTTTTCATAACAAATGAATGCTATGATACAGAGGAGGTAACGAGTGACGCAAGTAAGCAAAACTAGTTCCAGTAGTGGAATCTACCTATGCTCAATGCAAGGTAATGCATGCGGGAGATGGACACTCAGAGTGATGTTCCCTCTAGGGTATAGGGTCTAAAATTGCGAAGGATATAAATAAGGCTCTGCTTGGTTGAGGATGCAAAAACTACTTAGGCAATGGTTTATAACGCAAAGCAAGAACCGGCAAAAGGCTCAATACTACAAGCAAGGGCATGAGATGAAATCACAACTTAATGCCAAAAAATGTCCTTTTTTATGTCTTTTAGTCTACTTGGTGTGAAAAAGGGGTAAACTTGTGCCAAATAGACGTCTTTTCAAATCCAATTTATGAGTGTGAAAAAGACAAGTTCACTCGACAATCTTTTCTATTTTTTATAACAACTCGGAAAAGAGCTTAACTAAGACTGATGACCTTTCAAATCCAATTTTAATGAGTGTGAAAGGGACAAATCACTCGACAATCTTTTTGATTTTTTAGACGAGTCGAAAAAGAGCTTAACTAAGACTCATTTTTGGGAGTCCGTGGGTAATAAGGCCGCATGTGTATGAATGAGAAATGAGGTTCATCATAAAGTCATGTATCAAATTATAATGGACTCCCAGTCCTAAGGAAAAAACTGGACATGGGCACCAAGTGACAAAGAGGATCTAACTAGGGTACCCATGCTTGGTAAGTCTCTACCATTTATTAACAACGCTACTTATAGCATATGGAGGGTCATGTGTCGCAATAAATGGGTTCATACCTAAGGCATAAAAAGCGGTAGTCAAAGGATAATGCAAAATGCATGATGGAATAAATACCTATCCTATATGCTAGGTTATGAAAATACCTGCTTGAGGAGATGAACGATCGACCATGATGTTGAAATCCGCAAGAAAACTGAGTCAAAACTACAAAAACCAACTTAAAATCATTCTTGAATTAGTCCATTAGGTTAAAAAATAGCATGAAACTATATAAAGTGGGTAAAAATAACTTATAAATAGTAATAAAATAACAAATTACTATATCATTTTGATTTTTACCCAAATGGTGCAATTTGGACTAAAATATCTCCAAGATTCAAACGACGATTGCGGGAGCATCAGGCAATGAAATCACTAACCGTCTGGATAAGGTAACTCTTCATCTCATCCTCTTCAACTTCAATGGATTACATTTTTTAATTAGGTTTCTACTTTTTAGTTTTTGAGGGCGTAAATTAAGATTTTCGGTATGTGTGGGTTTCCTTGTGTAGGTAGCGTGTACAACTAGGTATACACCCCTGTTTGAACCACATAGAGCGTGTATTGAGCCCTACACGCGGTTGTGGGCAAAAGCCGCGTATATGTATGCAATTGGCAAAAAAGGGGGTCTCTTAACTCAAAAATTGATTTATTTTTTGCAGGATGGTCTTGGAATGGAGAGAGCGAGAGCATGAGGAGGTAGATGCATCTGTGGATCGGGATCTGGTGGCACAAGTGGCTTTAAAAAGATGTGGTTTGTACAATTTTTTGGATTTCAAAGGAATGAGGGCCCAAGTGAGGTTGTTGGAAATGTTGGTGGGTTATTGGGATCCTGATAGCGAGAGCTTTATCCTTGATGGGAAACCATTAAGGATCAAAGTAGAAGACATCTACTTCTTGATTGGTTTATCACGCCGAGGAGAGGTTATGAACCTCAAGTCACACGGAGCAGGGAGTGGGATCAATATCGAGGAGTATATTGAAGCCCACGGTGTAGCAGGGACTCCCATGGTGGGAAGTCAAGTCCCCATCTGGGCAATCAGTAACCTCAGGTTGAATATCATTGTGCTCATGCTTACCAAGATCATAGGTTCGGCCTTGTTGCATCAAGCATCGAGACCGCTTATGTTTTACGCAGTGGAGTGTCCAAGACCCACTATCTATGATTGGTTTACCTCACTGTTGACCAATATGAAAGGTCAATTAACATAGTGCAAGCAGGGGGGTAAGCGAAACTTCGAGTTTGCCTCTATTCATTGCAGCTTCTTTTTCGAGTGGGTTCTAGGTCTGGGACCTAGAGTGGAGATCCTTCCTAGAGGACCATGTGATCTAGCCATGGTGCGGTGGATCGAAGTCCTGAGATGACGGGGGGAAGGTAGGGTGTCGACACCCTACAACGATGATTTTTTCTTTTGGTGGTGGAGACAAATCATTTCTCTAGACGACTATCCCTATGTTGGGATCAATTTCATAGGAGACCTAGATATGTCACTTCCACCAAGGGCCGCCTATGGAGCCATAGGTAAAAAGGTTTTACATATTTCATTTTTTGTATTTTTGCATTTAAAGAAACAAAAATATTTTTGGATGGTGTTTTAAATATTAACTAGTTATTTATGTAATCGCAAACATGGGTCTGCAAAGGCCAGAGGGATTCCTACGACATAGGTGGAGGAACCAAGGAAATGAGGCAGCGGAATGAGAGGCGGAGAGAGTCTTACAGAACGTGCAGGGTAACCTGTCTCGTTTGACACAGAGGATTCCTATGGTTCAGGTAGAGGATCTACCTGAAGCCATGCAGCGACAGGTTGTTGGTGTACCTAGAGCATGGGTACGACTCTTCCAGCATCTCACAAACGTCATGGTTTTATACCATGACACACATCCGGCGCCATAGGTGTAGATGTCGTGGGATATGTATATCGGCTTTATATGTATTTTTCAGGGTTTTAGCCCCGATTTTTGTAATATAAACACCATATTTTTGAAAATATATAAAAAGGGATCTTCGGCTTAACTTATATCTTACCATGTGTATATTGATTTAATGGTTTTCTTTTCTTTATTAATGTGACAAATGCCAATCTAAAACATAATTAGCGTAGGCATTGTTAATGTTTATGCCATTATTATAGTTCTTTGCATTTCATAAGATAAGAGCATAATAAGAACAAGATCACTGAGAAATACACATCCACAAGAGACACAGCATTTATCCTGGGAAACCCTCTAGGGGAAGAAAACCCAGC
>ML776705.1:643697-659477 GCA_009831015.1 Picea engelmannii | reverse complement strand
GAAGCCATATAGCTTCGCAGCTAGCAGAACATGCAGCAATGTACTCTGCTTCTGCTGTGCTGAGAGCAATACTGGATTGCTTCCTACTCTGCCACGAGATCATAGCTGATCCCAAACTGAAACAACATCCGGAAGTGCTTTTTATGTCAACAACGCTTCCTGCCCAATCTACATTAGTATATCCACTCAGTGTGAAGTCATGATCTCCATCATAACTAAGACCATAATCCATTGTACCCTTAAGGTACCTCATCACATGTTTTGCAGCCACTAAATGAACACGTCTGGGCTCCACCAGAAACTAACTCAAGGTGTTCACTGCAAAACAAATGTCTGGTCTGGTGTTCATCAGGTACATCAGCGATCCAATAATCTGTCTGTACATAGTGGCATCTATCAAATCTGACGAAGTATCGACCAACAGCTTCAGCTTTGCTTCCATGCGTGTATTCATGGACTTGCATTCGATCATGTCGAATCTCTTCAAGATTTCGACCGTGTACTTCCCCTGGTTAAGGAAGATTCTTTTCGGACTCTGCCATACCTCAAGACCTAAGAAGTAATGCATTAGGCCAAGGTCTTTCATTTAAAATTCAGCGGCAAGTCTCTGTTTACATTCGGCGATGAGCTTTTCTTCTCCAGTTAAGAATAGGTCATCCACATATAGTAATAGTATTACTAGTTCATTATCCATGATCTTGAAGTAGAGATTTGAATCTGCTTTACTCTTGGTAAAGCCCAAGATCGTCAAGAAATTGTCTATACGGCCATACCAAGCTCTGGGAGCTTACTTCAATCCGTATAAGGCTTTCTTCAATCGACAGACATGAGATTTCCTGTCTTCAACCTCAAATCCTTGGGGTTGCTCTATATACACTTCCTCTTCAATGACACAATTCAAAAAAGTTGTCTTCACATCCATCTGATGCAGCTTCCATTTCATCTTGGTAGAAAGAGCTATAATGGTTCTGATTGAAGTGTATCTGGCCACAGGAGCGAATGTCTCTTCATAGTCGATTCCTTCCTTCTGGGAAAAGCCACGAGTGACAAATCTTGCTTTATATTTCTCAATACTTCCATCTGCAACATGTTTTATCTTGAAGATCCATTTTGATGATACCACATCCTTACTTTTTGGTCTGGGAACAATTTCCCATACATCATTCTTTATTATGGATTGGTATTCCTCTGTCATGGCATCGGCCCATTCATTCTTTTGGATGGATTCTTCAAAACATGTAGGTTCCTCATAAAGTAGATTGCACATCAAAGCTGTGTAACTGGAGAATGGCTTTTGTTTCTTCACCTGTCTTGTGGTTCCTTCTGGAACACCATACTTCTCTCCATCTTGAATAATATCTCTTGCCCAAGCAGGCTTTCTTTTATGGGAGAAGGTCATCTAAGGAGGTTCTTGAGCTTCTGTTATATCATGATCTTCAAGAGTCTCCTCATCGGGGGAAGCTATGACTTCCCTTACAGGTTCTACAGCTTTGGGAACTTCCCTCACGGATTCTGTCGTCCTGGGATTTACAAGTTCCTCTTCACGTACCTCTTTAAGATGGAATCTTTTCAATTTCTTAAGTGCAGCTTCTTCATCAAAGGTCACGTCCCTGCTGATCTCAATATGGCGGTGACCAGGTATGTAGATTCTGAAGGCCTTGGATACCTCACAGTATCCCAGAAATATTCCCTTCTTTCCCGAGGGGCTCCAGTTTGTTTCTTTTCTCTTTCGGTATATGAATAAACACTGGACAGCCAAATATTTTGAGATGGCTTACCTCTGGCTTCTTCCCGATGAACATTTATTCTGGGGTCTTGAACCCAAGTGCACTATGGGATAGTCTGTTCTACACATAAACAGCTGCCATAGCTGCTTCTGCCCATAAGCACATAGGAATATCTTGATCGTGAATCATGGTCTTCACAGCTTCCATAATCGTCCTGTTCTTCCTTTCATCAACACCGTTTTGTTGGGGATTGTAGGGAGTAGTTAGTTCCCTCTTAATCCTGACATCTCTGTAGAAGCTTACAAATTCCTTCAAGGTATATTCTCCTCCATTATCTGACCTGAGTATCTTAATCTTTCTTTCAGAAAGATTCTCTATCAAGGCTTTGAATTCCTTGAATTTATTGAATACTTCATCTTTAGATTTTAAGAAATATATCCAGGTCTTATGAGAATAATCATCAATAAATGATACATAGTATACATACCCTCTAATGGAGGATGATGGAATTGGGCCACACACGTCTGAATGGATGAGTTCCAATGCTCCTTCTACTTTGCTGTCCCTTTTTGGAAAGGGGTTCTTGATGTTCTTCCCTTGCGCACATCCATTGCATATGCCTTCCTGATCAACCTTGAGTTCTGGTAAACCTATGACAGCTTTGCATATGTATGGTAGCGCCTTGTAGTTGATGTGAGCCAATCTTCTATGCCAAAGTTCGCATGAATTTTCGATGGCATGGGTCATAGCAGTTTCTGGGTGACCCTTCAGCTTATATAAACCATTTTCTTCACTTCCGATGGTGATTGCTTCATTTATGGTTTCTCCCTTAGCCCACATAAGAACTTCTCCATCTATGAAGGCAATTCTATAGCCTTTCTTGTCTAAAGCTGATATGGAGAGTAAGTTCTTCTTTAGGCCCGGTACATAGAGTACATCCTTCATTGTTATTGAGTTTTCTTAATCAAGTTTGTAGTTCGATTATCCTATTCCCTTAATGGGATATTGATGATCATCTCCAAGAGTTACTTTCTGAGAAAACTTCTTTTCTGAAATACAAGAGAGAGTATTTTTCTTACCCGTCATATGCTTTGATGCACCGCTATCAATGAGCCATGTGTCCTCTTTAGGTGATACAGATCCTGAGAGAGCCGAGATCAAGACATGGTCCTTAATCATCTTCATAGGTGGTTCTTCATCTTTGGCAATGTGAGCATGTTGCCTTTTGTGCTTCCTCTTGTATTCTTTTTTTTTTACTGGACAATTGTTCGCCTTGTGTCCCATCTTATCACAATGATAGAATTGTATAGATAAGGGATCTCGTCCCTTGCGTTGTCCTTTCTTCTTAAAATTTCTTGAATGAGATTCTTGATTGTTGAACTTATTTGATGGTTGTGGTTCTCTATGAGATTCCCTTTTGAAGTAGGGTTTCTTCCTTCCTCCTTTTGTATGAGTAGCTAGGGCTTGATCATCGTCCCTTGCTAGTAGTGCTTCACGGTTGGCTACCCTTGTTTCTTCTTGGGTGCATTCTTCCCATAGGCTTTCAAATTGTAGTTTCTCCTTTCTGCCACATACTGACTGGATGAAGGCATCCCAAGGTCTTGTGAGACCATTTAGGGATGTCATTACAAATTCGTCTTTGTCGATGGTGTCTCCAATCGCTTTCAATTGTTCTTTTATTTCTGAGATTCGGGAGAAATATTCTTGAATCATTTCTCCTTTCTGCATCTTGGTATTCTTCAACTGAGTTCTGAGATTCATCTTTCGATTGATGTTCTTTCCTTCATATAGTTTTCTTAGAGCGTCAAACATCTCCTTCGAGGTCTTCTTTGATGATACATACGGGATCAGGTGGTCTTTGATTGAATCTACAATGATTCTCTGAGCCCTGATTGAGTCCTTCGGATGCTTTGCTTTCTCTATGGCATCTTCAGGTTCCTCCACTTCTTCTTTGATAAATCTTGATAGGTCATTCTCTGCGAGGATCAGACCAATCCTATACTTCCAAACACAGAAGTTGTCTATGCCTTCTAATTTCTCAACAAGCTTTGTGCTTGCAGACATCTTGTACTTTTGGCAACAAAAAATAACCAAAAATTGAAAGTGCTTGAAATCAAGTTTTGACCTTACCAAGAGGTGCGCTTGGCTGAGGCGAGTAGCCTGGTGTCCTCAGATTTGAGAAAATCCAAATTTTACCCCTTCAAATCTGCTCTGTGGATTTCTGGACTAGTGCTTCTGGTTTTCTGGTACTTCTGGTACCCTGGTACTTCTGGTACTTCTGGTTTTCTGGTACTTTGTAAAACTAGGGTTTCACTTTCCAGAATATCTAGCCACTGAAAAGGTGCACTCTAGGTGCCAAATTGATCCTTGGGGGAGGGCACAACTTTCTAGGGTGATGGGGAGCTGAAAACCCTAATTAAGGGGTACGGTAACAATGACGTTTTTCCTCTTGCAGATTGTGCTTTCTTCAAGTTGGCTCTGATACCATGTTAATGTTTATGCCATTATTTTAGTTATTTTCATTTCATAAGATAAGAGCATAATAAGAACAAGATCACTGAGAAATACACATCCACAAGAGACACAACATTTATCCTAGGAAACCCTCTAGGGGAAGAAAACCCAGCAAAACTTCCTTATCATAAATAGCTTATACAATGTTCAATAGATAACTCAAACCAAACAGAAAATTCCTCCCCAAGAGATGTGCCACCCTTCTTCTCCTCTCTCCAACTTGAAATCGCAGCTTGCCTCATAAGAGAATGAGCAAGTGAAGTGTGTGTAAGAAGTGAGGCGCTAGCCTCTTATTTATATCAATATGGCACATGTGAAGAGTCACCATCTGGCAGGGCCGACCTCTCACACTGGGTGGGTAAACCCACCTTTAATTAATTCTGGCCCTTCCATTATAACTACTGGGGCTGACTTCTTATTTTGCACTTTGTAATTGTCCGATGACCAATCCGCAAAAGGGGATTTGGTCCTTATACAGTTACCAACATGATTAATCCTCAATGGGGATTAATCCAATAATAATAATAATAATAATGACATGATTAATCCTCAATGGGGATTTAATCCAATAATAATAATGACATGATTAATCCACAATGGGGATTTAATCCAATAAAAATAATAATAATAAGAATGCTCTTCGCAGTTACATTATTTTAACAGGCATCAGATACGTGATTAGAACTCCTAGGAATGTGATAATATGTAATAAAATCAAATTGTCATTCTAAAAGACATACCCGTAGGAATCGACGGAGTAGAGTAGGATCGCACACACAGTAATGATCGTTAAACTGACATACTACTAACAGGGAATCCAAATGAACTTCTAACGAGCGAATACCATGCAAGATAGCATCGCACAAAAGTTCTATGACGACGCTATATTCAGCCACGTTATTTGTGGATGGCCCTAGGCATGTGCCACTTGAAGATACCAACAGACGCTCGGGTGAGTAAACCACCCAAGAGGTGGAAGCCAAGTTCCATGTATGACGACTGGCTCCGCCTACGAATCCTAGGTAGACCGAAGACTCCGTTGACATCTGCCAAAAAGGGAAAACGCAATAAGCAAGATAAAGATAAAATAAAAGGAGAAAATATATGTATATACACTAAATTTACATTAGTATACAAAGAGTTTTGCCCAAGCCCAGGGCTCAAGCATAGTACCTTTTTAAGTAGAGCCCATTTCTGGGCTTGACCAACTTATTCCCTTCATAATATTCCAACTCATAGGCTCCTTTTTCTAGTACCCGTCGCACGATGTAAGGACCATGCCACATGGGTTTAAACTTGCCATCCCCTAGCGGTTCTTTGGCTTGATCATACAAGAGGACCAAGTCACCCTCAACATACAACCGGGGACAGATAGACTTGTCGTACTGAACCTTAACAAGTTTTTGGTTTGCCTCGATAGCCGTAAAGGCATCTCGACGTTGCTCGACAAGACTCTCTAGGTGCACAAGGTGTCTCTCTAAATCCGAAGTGTCAGGTAGGAGCTCGACTGCTAACTTGAGAGAAGGGATTTCACATTCAACAGTAAGAATCGACTCCACATCATGCACTAACTGAAAAAGGGGAAAAATCGGTGGCAGTCTTAACCGAGGTTAAGTATGCCCAAAGTGCGGGATATGTGCCAATTGGAGTTACTCTGACTAACAGTTTTTTGAAAAAATGTCTTGAGAGACTTGTTGACAGCCTCTACTTGTCCATTTGCCTGGGGGTAATAAGGGGATGAATGACTATGTCTAAACCCCAGTTTAGATGCTAGTTCTACCATCATTTCATTCTAAAAGTGACTGTCATGATCAGTGACAATCTCACTCGGGATATCGAACTGGGTGATGATTTGGTTGAACACGAAGAAGTTTTCAGTCTTCCCATCGAATTTTACGGTAGGCATGGCCTCGACCCACTTAGTGAAGTAGTCAATGGCCACAATAATATGTTGGTGCCCCCCAGCTGATTTTGGGTTGAAATCGACGAAATCTACCCCCCACTTGGTGAAGGGACCAACGGTAATGACTGGGTGAAGAGGGGATGGATGAGAGCGCATTTTCTGAGTGAACACCTGGCATGGGTGACACTTCTTAACCATTTTGATACAATCTTTAAACATAATGGGCCAGAAATAACCGGCTCGCAAGATTTTTTGGGTTGTCACAAGCCCGGATAGGTGACAACCACAAGCCCCTTTGTGGCAATTGTTTAGGATTGACTCATCTTCCTCGTGAGTTAAGAAACGACGCAAGATATTATCTATTCCTTAGTGATATAAAGTGTCACCGATGATAGTATATTTTTTGTCTTGATACCTAATACGTCGTCGATCATCTCGCAAGACATGATGAGTGAACTTCAAGGTTTTAAGATATAAAACAATGTCTCCATATTAGGGGTCAGATGATGAGACAAGGAAAATTTGTTCATCTGCAAATGAATTGACATGGATAACATCCTCGTCTAATCGTGGAAAATCAGATATTAACTCCGTAAAAACTAGTGATTTCTTGGACTTGGCCGAAGCAAAGTCAAGATCAAATTCTTGTAGGATGATAATCCATTTATTATATTTCTTGCCTATGATATGCCTGGTGAGGACGTATTGAAATGGATTGACATCAGCAACCACCGTAGTTTTTCAAAGCAATATATAGTGACGTAAATGTTGGACTGCCTGAACTGCAGCCAAAGCTAGTTTTTCGACGTGAGAGTAATTAAGCTCAGGAATGACTAACTTTCGACTAATATAGTAGACAACGTGCTCATGGAGCTCATCATCTTCCTGAACTAGAACCATACCAATCGTCTCAGTAGACGCTGCAATATATAGCAAGTAATCTCTACCGTAATCAGGGGATTTCAGCAGAGGGGCTGATACCGAGGCTTTCTTCAAAGAATCGAAAGGCTCATGGGCTCGCTCATCCCAGATAAAAGGAGTGTCTTTCTTCAAGAGGCGCATGAAACCCTTAGTGATATTGGCATAATTCACTATGAATCGACGTAGAAAGTTAGCTTTCCCCTGTAAACCTTGAAGTTGTCTAATTATGCACGGAGGAGGCAACTGAAGTATTGCCTCAACTTTAAGAGGATCTACCATGATCCCGGTCTTAGAAACTAAAAATCCTAAGAGACAACCAAACTTAATGTAGAATATGAATTTATGAGGGTTTAACCAGATTCTATAATAATGACATCTTTCAAAGACTAGCCGAAGGTGTATAACATGATCCACTCTCTTGCGAGAGTGAGCACCAAGATCATCAAGCTAGGCTTTGACTATTTGGTTGAGATCATGAAAAGAGAAATGCATGGCACGTTGGAAGGTTGCTCCAGCATTTTTAAGGGCGAAAGGCATTTTCCGATACGCAAAAGTACCCCAAGGACATATAAATGTCATCTTGTGTTAGTCCTCGGGTTTGATCTGGATTTGGTTATATCTTGGAAATCCGTCCATAAAAGAAAATATTTCGCTTCTAGCACACTCATCGAGAATCTGATCAATGAAAGGTGTGGGGAAGTTATCTTTAGGACAAGCATTTTTTAGGTCGTGAAAGTCCATACACACACGGATGGTTCCTTTCTTTTTATTCATGGGAATGGGGTTGGATACCCATTCTGTCAAGGGAACTGGGTAGATGAAGCCAGCATTAAGTAGCTTCTCCACCTCTGCCTTAATAGCAGGGGCCTTTCTAGGATTTATAGCTCTGAGACGTTGTCAAACGGGTTTAGCATCTGGATAAGTCCTAATCTCATGTTCGAAAATACGGGGGTCGATCCCTGGCATCTCTTCGTATGACCAAGCGAATACATCTCAAAATTCCTTGAAGAGTTTGGTGTAGATCATAATTTCTTCTGGTGAACAATCCGCACCTATATTTACATTCTCAATCTTTCCAAGGGTACGAGAGATATCGATCAAGACGGTAGGAGAAATACTCACCATATTTCCCTCAGCATAAATTTTGTGCATATCAAGTGGAACTACGGCGTGACAGACTATCTCACTCAAGGTAAACTGAAAATCATCTTGCTCGATTCTTTCGAGACTCGGGAGAAAATAAGATCAATGATGCATAACATCCCAAGGTATCTCAAAACCATTCATGGCTTCGAGGATGGCTTCATCTGAAGGAAAAGTCCCATCTAGGCAATCATGTGGGCAAGATGATGAGGTGGCCCATACATGCCTGAGAACAGGATCATCCTCGTCCGTCGACAAGGTAATAGGATCAGGATCGGCAAAAGAGTCTAGAACAACTTGATACGCAATCTCTGTTGTCGATAGTGGCATAGCCATGCTAGCATGCAACTGTCCTTCACCCGATGAAGTTGGAGAAGGTAGGGTCCATGGATCGCTAAAATAGGAAGTGCGGAAAGGTATGGACCTCCTGGTTGAAGAAGGCCTACTAGACATGGCATAAATGTGATGAATTGGTGTCGAGAAGTCGAAGGTACCCATGAGGGAAGAATACATTCTGACACTGACATTCTCAGTTGCTAGCTGAGAATTGTCGATCAGAGGGATCGACGGTCCAACAGATGCATTAGGACTAGAGTACGCAAAGGATAACTGGTCGATAGTCATGACCTCCCCTTGATGAGGAAAATAAAGTACACAGAAAATGGACGATACGACAATGACCATAGCATAGGTCCACTTGCGACCTAGTAACAAGTTATAATCGAGAGGCGCATCAACTACCTCTACTTCCACCTCTACCGTCTTCCCACCTAACTGGACCGGAAAGGCGGGGAGAATACCATGAGGGTAGAAGGAATGACCATCAAATGTAGTCAACATGTTCGACGACTTGGAAAGGGTCGGAGAATCGAGAGCTTTCCAACAGACCAGGGACATCACGTAGGTGGCATCACCTTCATCAACGACTGCTCGTTTGATAGTATACTTGGAATACTCCACGTGGATTTGGAAAGCCACATGGTAGGGTAAGAAAGGCTTCACATTCGTGACGTCAAACTTGATAACTTTCGATCCAATAGGTTCTAGAGATCCTAAGGCAGAGAGTAAGGCATTCCTCTGCGATGGACACATATGGAGTACCTCCAAAGCCGACATCGCGCAAGGGGTTTGGCCCATATCCTCAACAATGGAGTAGTTATGGGTAGCTCTAGCATTAGGATTGTGGGTAGAGCGCTTAAGTACTCCTTTCGGAATACGAGGTGGTGGCTTTGGTTTCTCAAACTGTAATTTCGCCTTCGAAGGGGGAGGAGGAGCTTCTAGGCTGGTACTAGCTTTTGAAGAGCCATAATCTCAAGAGCAGGTGGCTATGTCAATTTTCATGTCGACCATATTGATATAAACACGGTCACCATCTTGCGACGGTGGGTTTTGACTTCCACTGGGTGCATTTTCGGCGTTCGAAGAGATCGAAGCTAAGTGTTGGTTGTGTGGAAATGGATTTGTCAGCACAACGGGTGGTAGAAAAAGTCTTGCAGCCTCCGCAAGTTTGGGGCATAAATGTGTAAGGTGGTCATCAGTACAAAGTTTACAAGGAAACTTCACCTTATGTTTCTCTTTCTTTCCCTCGCCAGCATTATCATTATGTTTCCCATTATTATATTTGTCCTTGGGTTTATTATTATTGTTCCCACCCTTACGACTATTTCTACCTTTCCTTTTATTCCCATCTGATTGTTGGTTACTAGTTGGGTTCTTCGATGACTGTACGGAATGTACCTCCACCGATTGGGTGGGTTTGGAGGATGCAAATGAAGCTGGTCCTCTGGAAGACTTCATTGTCGATTCTATGGACTTTACATTGGTGGACCCCACAATTCCATCGACATGAGGTCTGGGATTCTATTTAGGATCGTGATTTGGCCGTGGTGCATCTAGAAGAAGGTGATATAACATCCCAGACTGAGCATATATCAAATAGAGTTGTTGGGCTCTAAAGATAGATTCTTCCTCACTAAAGACCCTCGAAGTAGCAACGCCCTTTGAGATAGGAGCATGCAAAGACTTTAGGAACCATTCTAGAAGAAAGGTCGGGGGTATAGGAGTCTTAATCAACCATTTCCACCTACGCCATTCCTGGATATGGTGAGATATGTGAGTGGCGGTACCTTGGCGTAGAGTCAAAAAAAGTTCGAGGCCAACATCGTAACGAATGGGTAGTTGAAAGTGGTTGAGAAAGGCTAGCACCAACTGATGAAGTGACCCATATGTCCCCCTAGGTAGCTCAATGTACCATTGTGATGCAACTCCAATGAGAGTGTGCTGAAACAATCACAATCTAATAGGATCATGGTTCATAGAATTCGATGAGCACTAAAGGTGAAAAGTAGTGACATGATCACCAGGGTCCTCGCCATTCTTACCTTCAAACTTTGGAATGTCTAACGAAATTTTGGTAGGGACAGGGAGCCATGTGGGATCATGACTCACAGGGTCATTCATTAATTTAGACAAGTATGGCAGATTAAGCATGGCCAGAAAGGGAAGATGGGGTTGCGACACCTAACCCCATCCTCCCGCGAAATATTATGTGTTAGGAACTGCATTCCATCCAGGGTTTGTTGAAATTACTAAGACAACTAGGGGGGGGGGTGAATCAGTTGTTACTGTGCTTAAACAATTTTAAGTCTATTAAACCATTTTTAATCTTTCATCAAGTGACCATCAATATTATACATCATATGAAAAACACAAATAATGAGCATCAATCACACATAAGATATACACAGAGACAGATTTTCATGAGGAAACCCATAAAGGGAGAAAACCTCTTCTTCTTCGAAATGATAGGCAGTCTTTTAAGTTTTGTACATCATCTATGTTTGAGCACCAACTCAAAGTGAGGCTACTACCTCTGTTTTGCAAGCTACAACTTGTTGAGAGCACCAACTCTCTGGTTTCTCTAGCACCGACTAGAAGGAAGCACCAACTCCCTGAGTGTTCCAGCACTAACTGAATGGAAGCACCTACTTCCACTTATACAAGCACCAACTTGCATACAGAAAACTCTGTGTTTTCCCAAGCACCACCCTGCCACCCTGTTTTCTAGCCAAAACTAGATGAAAGCTACAACTCCCAATATTCAAGCACCAACTTGAATATCAGAGGACCACAGTCCTCCCTGGCACCACCCTACCTCCCTGATTATAAGTAAAATGATTGAATAACCAACAATGCAGGTGTTTTCAATTCTTATCATTTCTCTTATGTCCTACAATTCTTCTATTCTTCTATATGTTCTGCAATTCTACTCTGCTTCAGTCTATTCAGCATATGTTACTCATATCTAAGTTTTATCTCACACTACGCATATTGTCGGTCTCACACTATGCATACTGTAATTTTCCCTTTCTTAGAGTTCAACTCATTTTTTATTCAGAACAACCAACCCTTCACAGTCACTCTGTCTTTCTTTTATGCACTACACACAACTTCAGTTACACCTCGAATACATAGGCCAACAATGCTTCAGCCACTCAATCGCCAACCGTCCAATAACCATGATTCTGTTCTGCTAACTGAATCGTAACTAAACAGTTAATCGTAAAGATCAACAGTAGCCCTTCAATTAGATGCTCAAATAACCAGCACTGTTGGATTAAATCTGCAGGGTCTTGTGTTTATCCCATATGCCCACTGGCTGTGACCATGGGCCTAATCAAGATGTGTTTTGCATTTCGCATTTTGGCAATCCTGTGTCGAAGGGTCTCAACGCTCCAAGTTGCGATCCCCGAAATGGAGCTTAGCTCCACTAGCTCCTCCCTCTCACATGACCATCGGGGGGACCACTGCCTACACTAAAAGGTGTTTCGCATTTCATGAACTTATGAAATTCATCGAGCCTGATCAACGGTCGAGGTCTCCAATGATCCGATGGTTGAGATCTCATCGCGATCTCGCGTTTTGGGATTCCTATGATGAAGGGTCTCGACACTCCAAGTTGTGATTCCCAAAATGGAGCTTAGCAATTAGCTCCTTCCCTTAAGCCTTCGACGATGTAACCTTGTCTATGACCACGGGCTAGACCTTGTCGCGATTTCACATATCACGAATTGCAAGGTTAGAGCATTTTCTTCCTTTGACTTTCCAAACAGTGAAAAGTTAATCCCTCACCACATGTCCCTCTTGGATCAACGGTCAATATCTTATCGCGATTTCACAACTTCATGGTCCTTCATCATGCCTGATCAATGGTCCATGATCTCCCTTTGATCAATGATTCAGATTAAGTCGTGGTTTCACATTTCGTGATTTCATAGGATAGAGCACCTCCTTTATTTGACTTTCCAGTCAGCGAAATGCCAATTGCTCACCATGTGCCCTCTGCATCCAACGTTCCACAACATACCTCGATCCAAAGGTCCAGATCAATTCTCTGGATTTCACATATCGCAAGTTCCCACACCATGTTTCATTGACTCCTCCAATGTGCATGTCAGTGAAATTCTAGTCCCTTAGCACGTGTCCTTCTTGAAGATGGGCAGTCCTCCTGCTTTCAGGATTTTGTAGGCCCACTTCATCTTGCACGTAAAGACCATGCTCCTTCTTATGGATCCAATGATGGTCGATCTTCGGGCTCAGATATGATGCCTGAGATCTATTTTCTTCTACTGTGCACTCCTCCTATATGAATTCATATCTAATGGTCATCGGGAAGTTTGAATGGGATCCAACGATCATTGTTGCTCTTCATTGTTGATCTTTCCATTGTCATGCCATTATCGTTGCGCTATTGATTGTGTTGATCTTTTCCATCAATGACATCGCTATCAATGACAAACACGCATACTTTACCTCTATCTAAAAACATGCCAACAATCTCCCCCTTTGGCATTGATGGCAACCCTTAAAAACATGCAACTATACCATTGTAGCATCCTTGAAATTACTACCACTGTAGCATCCTTGAATTGAAATTACTACCACTGTAGCATCCTTGAAATTACCACACTTTCTCCCCCTTTGACATCAATGTCAAAGAAGAAACATGCTCCCCCTGAGTTGTTACGATACATACTCCCCCTATCAACTATGAGCAGCTTAGAAATACAACAGATATTCAATAAGTACTCCCCCTTACCAGGTGAACAGATTAGATGAAAGAAGTTATAACCCCCAACTTTTGACGAAGATATCCAAAAGGGGTCGCTGCTAATGGTTTAGTAAAGATATCAGCTATTTGTTCTATGGAAGGAATATAATTCAGATGAACGACTCTATTTGTAACTTGTTCTCTGAGAAAATGGTATTTTATTGGGATATGCTTAGTCTTGGAGTGAAGAACAGGATTCTTGGAGACACTAATGGCACTGGTGTTATCATAGTGAATTGTAATCAGAACAGTATAGTTTACCTTCAAATCTGCAAGAGTTTGAATCATCCACAAAATCTGAGTGCGGCAAGTAGCAGCAGCAATGTACTCTGCTTCTATAGTTGATAAGGAAATAGATCCCTGCTTCTTAGTAATCCATGCTACCAACGAGTCACCCAGTAAGAAGGCACCTCCGTTGGTGCTCTTTCTGTCATCCACACAATTTGTCCAATCTGCATCTGAATAAGCAATTAACTAAAAATTCTAATTTTTGGGATACCACAGACCATAAGTCATTGTTCCCTTCAAGTATTTGAATATCCTTGTGATAGCTACCAAGTGACTTTGTTTAGGCGCTGACTGATAAAGACCTACCATTCCAACAGCTTGCATTATATCAGGATGGGATGTTGTGATGTACAGAAGACTGCCTATCATTGATCGGTATGTCCTTTGATCAACAGAGGGTGAAATGTCATCTTCACTGAGCTTGCAACCAACCACCATAGGTGTACTAACAGGAGAAGAATCTTCCATCTGAAATTTCTTCAACATCTCTTTCAAATATTTTTCTTGAGAGATAAAAATTCTTGCAGAACTTTGTTTTAATTGTAAGCCAAGAAAATATGACAATTCTCCTATCATGGACATCTCAAACTTTGTTTGCATAGAGTTAGCAAACCATTGAACAGGGGAATCATTATTACAGCAAAAAATAATGTCATCTACATAAATCAAAACAACTAGTAAATCATCACCTTCAGTTTTTATGTAGAGATTGCTATCAACATTACCTTTCTTGAATCCTTTGTCTTGTAAAAATTTGTCCAATCTATAATACCAAGCTCGTGGTGCTTGTTTCATTCCATATAAAGCCTTCTTCAACTTGCATACATAATCAGGGTTATCTGTCAATGAGAATCCTTCAGGTTGCTCCATATATACTTCTTCCTCTAGATCTCCATTAAGAAATGTTGATTTAACATCCATCTTATACACTTTAAAGTTCTTATGACATGAATATGCAAGAAACATTTTGATGGCTTCCAACCTTGCCACTGGTGCAAAAGTTTCATCAAAGTCCTGACCTTCAACTTGTGCATACCCTTTACAGACCAACCTGGCTTTATTTCTAACAAATTGTCCTTTTTCATTCATTTTATTTTTGAACACCCACTTGGAACCTATTACATTCTTGTCTTCAGGTCTAGGAACAAGGTCCCAAGTATTGTTCTTCTCAATCTGATCAAGCTCTTCATTCATAGCTCTAATCCAATCATCATGCTGGCTGGCTTCATCAAAAATTTTAGGTTCAGTCATAGATAAAAAGGCAACATGAGATTGTTCTGAGTCTTTAATCAATTTCCTTCTTGTCTGAACTCCTTTATTTATATCTCCAATTATCTGATTTTCAAGTTGATTCTTTCTAACAGTTCTGAGAGGTGAGTTTGTTTCTTTCTGCTGATTTATGTCAGCCTGAGTATTTGTATCTTCATCTTATTCATATTCTTCTCTTTCTGATCCTTGGACATGTTCATCTTCATCTTCAACTATATCTTTTGTGCGTGGTTCAACACTGCTTACATTTCTGACTGGGTTTTCTTCATCAATGTTTATGTCTATACAATCAACTAGTTTATGCAGCCTCTTATTGTAACATCTATACCCTTTACTATTTGTAGCATAACCCAAGAAGATACCTTCATCAGCCCTGTCATCATATTTGCCAATATTTTCATCATTATTCTTAATATAACATTTACTCCCAAAGACTTTAAAATGCTTTATTGAAGCAGGTCTTTCAAACCATAGTTCATAAGGAGTCTTGTCACTGTGTGGTCTGAGATGTGCTTTGTTAAGGATATGAATAGTTGTATGAATTTCTTCCACCCAATATGTCTAAGGTATGTTCCTTTCATTCATCATTGATCTTGCTATTTGTTGTACTAATCTATTATGCCTCTCAACAACTCCATTTTGTTGTGGAGTCCTTGGAATTGTGTACTCTCTTTTGATTCCATGTTTATCACATAACTCTTTGAAGTTCCATGAGCTAAAATCTCCTCCTCTATCAGACCTTATTGATTTCAATCTTTTTCTTGTTTGATTCTCAATTAGAGCCTTAAACACTTTGAATTTTTCAAATGCTTCAGATTTTTCCTTCAAAAAGGCAACCCATGTTAGTCTAGAATAATCATCAATAATCAACATAAAATAATTTTCTTTTCCTGTACCTTCTTTCC
>ML776705.1:605747-630487 GCA_009831015.1 Picea engelmannii | reverse complement strand
GAAGATCCTTCTAGAAGTGGAAGCTTCTATTAGGTCTTCTTACATCCGCCTTATTCTATTTTATTGAAAGGTCTTATTAATATTGACCTTTATTACATCCGAATACATTAATCTACCTATGTGCGGGTTAGGACCTTAACAATTGAAGTGAATTCGTCATGCCAAAAGTATTGGTTAGAATTGGCACTGAGGAGATAGGGATATAGGGCAGAACTTGTCCGCCGGCTGGGTTGTTCCATCCAGCTGTAGAAGGATTGGACCCGGGGTTAAGAAAAGGGACACTTCCTAAGTTAGGATTTGTTTGGGGGATATGAGAACCACCAAATAGAAAAGGAGTGTAAGGAGGTGTAGTGCCCCCAAGTCCAAGGCTAGTGTTAGGACTAGCAGCTGGGATGCCAATCAAAAACTATGATGTAAAGTTAGGCATACCATAAGAAAAGGGAATAGAAGCCATAGGGATGGACTGAACATTGTAACCCGGTGAGTGACCGAAACCCCCAAAATGGTTAGAGGCAAGAGATGAAGCATTAACTACAGGCCAAGCCATAGTACTAGTATAAGTCTCCAGCACTACAACCATAGAGGTTGCAGGAGTCGAAGGGGTGCCATTAACTATAGTGGGTATGGGAGTCAAAGAACTCCCAGTGTTATGAAGACTAGACTCAATACTCATCCTTGTGGAACCACAAGTCTGAAAGGTGGGTGTGTGTGTACCACTTCTACAAACTCTACGCCTTTTAGAAGGTAATAACCCAAAATCTGGTGGTAATTGTAGCAACTGATGAGACCGGGGAGGAAGCTGGTACGACTCCACGATGACTTATGACTCTACAAAAATAAAAATATATCCTAAGGCCAACTAGTAGTCAAAGAGAATACCAAAGAGTCAAACGGCCAATATGCATGCAAACGGGCTAAAGTGGCTGAATGGCCTCCCTTGCTAAAGAAGGTATGTCTCGTCCAAGAGGGACTTGAGACTCCCTGCTAAAGTTTGGAGGTAACATAATCAATTATAGAGGCCCTCGTGGGCTTAACAACTAGTCGGTCAGATCCCCCGGGAAAAGTAATCCTCCATAAAGGTTGTGTGTTGTCTGATCTCTATCTGACCTAGGATACAAGCAGAATAACCCCTGCAAGTAACCTATAAGATACCTAATTCAAGCAACTAATAAACCACGGTATAACCGATGCACAAGTGAGTAGTCATAAGTCTGGATCATCATATGGGCAGGGTAGTAAAGCCCGAAACCTTGAAAGCACCGCCTCTCATAGAGGTATGGGCACTAGCAATATCCCCAAATACGAATAAATCCACAAAAATATCTATGATGCTTGGCAAGTATCCAAGGGTTATCCCTTTAACTAACTTCATGCGACCTCGTAATTAACTCTGGTGTGAGCGAAACCTCCTGATATTACCAATTATACAATGGACTTCTCAACTCCCTGTCTCAGACACATATGTTGATTTAATTTCCTTGGAGAAGTTTACTCACAAAATCCTATCCCAAGGCACTAAATCCTAGACTAGTTTGTGTACCCTAAAAATAAAATCGTGTCTAATCAATTTTAGTTTAAAGCATAAATTTTATCGGTCGTGATTACTCAAAAGGGTATGGAAGAGAAACTCATGATGTTACGACTCTGCAAGAAGATAAATATGAATATAATTCAAAGTCTATCTTTATCTTTTCAATGAATGGTATGCTAATAAAAACAGTGCATTTGTCAATTTCAACTCTGCAATTCGGAAATAAAATGCAATCTTTCGTTAAATGTACTAAACTAATGATAAAGGTTCAAAGACAAAAATGTTAACCAATGCAAAATGCCTATATTTTTGTATTTTCAATATATTAAAGAGAAAATGCATGGACTGAGAAGCAACCTAATATAAAGAATTCTATTGTGTATAAATGAAATAACTCAAGCAGAATACTAAGCAGCCAAGCCAACAACCCAGGATTCAAGGACAAACAAGTATGAAAAACAATGAGAAAGATGATGCCCATAAATTTAACTCCCAACAGGCTTCATGTCAACCCAGAGAAGCTCAACAAACACTACAAAGACCTAAGAAGACTCAACACACATCAAATCTCACCCAACAGTCACTAAACCAAGCAAAGGGAAGTGGTATACGCGACTGTTCAGGAGAACAGGGCGTATATACTCATCTTACAGTGAGACAAAAAGTGGGTATACGCGACTATTAGGGAAAAAGGACCGTATAGGCTTCAAAACAAGTACAGGCAAAGGCAACAAGGCTGGAAACTCAGACCCAGAGTGAACAGAATCCATCAAGCAGTGATACGACAAGAAACACAAAGGAAAAAGAGAAATGTAAGAAGAAAAAACACTTCAACCTTTAGAAGGAAGAACATCCCCAGTGGAGTCATCAATTCTGTTATGAGGGAAAAACTCTCTATGGCCAAGGGTAAACCACAACAGACAGGTATGACTGCAGAAATCAACTCAATTCCAACATATGTTATATAAACTAATGTGCAAGATAAGAAAGAGGCCTACCTCGATCCAACGTTTGATGATGTTCCACCATTGAGCACTTCGACCCAAAGCTTTATACTTGCAATAATTTATTAACAAATGAGCAGAGCAAGAATATAGTGATGATATAATGGGGTTAACACATTAGATAGCATAATCCATCAATAAACATTACAAACATGCCCATGGATAATAATCATACATTTGTAATATACCAATAGGACGGGAAATGAGTATTTATATTAGTAATTGATTAGCAGAAGTGACAACATTATAGACTTCCATGTCAGCACAGTTCGAAACCAAGAAACCAAGGTCCTTCCAACTGGGCCTCCACCACTTCAATCCCCCACCAAAGGCAAGCTCATAGGAGAGAGTCAATGAGGTTCTCTCAACAATAGGGAAAGAGCTTGGGGGCTGAACATTGAGTTCAGACTTGAGGGACAGAGGGATGCAGACTTAATAGGAATTAATTTCTCCAAAGTAACTTTGCTCTCAAAGTTGAATGCTTTCTCCTCTTTTCTGTAGTTTGGAATTGTGCTTTTATAGCCTTCAGAATGAAACTGAAGGGTTGAGTTAGAACATTTCCAGTATGTGGAAGGCCAAGGATCAGATATATTCTGTCGTGACATGGAAACCCGACTTCATTTTGTATTTTATGGCACGAATCTCGATGTACGAGGGCTTTAGTGGAGAAGACAACGTATAGCATCTTGCATAGCTAATAGGGAGCGTATATGTGGAAAAACGTATATTTTTTGCTCTGGATTCATCAAAAGGGATGACAAGTCTGCATAGGGAAATGGAAAAAGGCCCTTTGTACAAGATAGCAATGGTGAGGCAAATCTTTCTATAAAATAAAGCAGAGGAGAAGTTGACCAGAAAACAAAGCCAACGAGGCAGAGGTAGACGCTTGAACATAGGTAAGGGAGTTTCCCATGATAAGGCATAGAAGCCCAAGGGTGAGGATGAGAAAACCCAGAGTCACTCATAAAGAAGAGGAAGCTCCAGAGGGAGACGGTCTGGTGGAAGAAATTCTTTTGCTAGAGGAAGAGGAAGAAGAAAAGGAGGAGAGATAATATGTTATACCTATGGAAAACTAGGACACAAGTCTTGGGAATGTCCCAAGAGAAAGAAAGAAAGAGGAGGTGAAGCTCACATTTCAGAAGCACGGAAAAGGAATGTTGAAACAGAATGTGCAGACGATGGAAAATCTCTGATGCTGAGGAAGGTTCTCTTGAAGCCAGAACTAGAAGTTGAAAAACCAGTGCAGAGAAACAGTTTGTTCAGGACAACTTGCAAGACTAAAGACAGAGTATGAAAGGTGATAATTGACATTGGGAGCATTGATAATGTAGTATCCATAAAGATGGTGGAGAAATTGGAGTTGGAGACAACTGCACATACAAATCCATATAATGTCTCATGGTTGAAAAAAGGACACCAAGTAATGGTAACTAAACAATGCCTTGTTGAATTTAAAATAGGTGGATATAGAGATGAGATTTTGTGTGATGTAATTCCCATGGATGTTTGTCGTGTTTTTTTGGGAAGACCATGGAAGTTTGACAAGAATGTCATTCATGATGGGAGAAATAACACTTACACTTTGGAGAAGAATGGTAGGACACACATGTTGTTGCCAATAGAGGAGAATAAAGTAAAAGAAGAAGCTAACACAAGCATACTTCTCATGAGTGGGAAGGAAATCCTGAGTGGAGTTAAGAAAGAACAAGAGATGCAGTTTATTGTGGTGAGGAAATCCAGAGTGTTTCTTGCAAGTAATTCTATGGATGATTTGCTTGAAGAAGTTCAGGAGATGTTGGAGAATTTCATTGACATAGTAGTGGATGAGTTTCCTAACTCATTGCCACCTATCAGAAGTATCAACCATCATATTGACTTGATACCAGGAGCAAGTCTACTGAACAAAGCAACATACAGATTGACACCTCAAGAGAATGAGGAGGTAAAGAAACAAGTCCAAGAATTATTAGACAAGGGTTTGGTTAGAGAAAGATTGAGTCCATGCAAAGTACCAACTGTGTTGAGTCCAAAGAAGGATGGAGGATGGAGAATGTGTACAGACTCAAGAGCCATAAACAAGATCACCATCAGGTACAAATTTATTTTTCCTAGGATGGATGACCTAATGGATTTCTTAAGTGGAGCAAAAAAAATTTCAAAGATAGATTTGGAAAGTGGATATCACCAGATAAGAATGAGAGAAGGTCATGAGTGGAAGACAACCTTTAAGAAAAATGAGGGGTTGTATGAGTGGATTTTTATGCCATTTGGATTAACAAATGCCCCAAGTACTTTTATGAGACTGATGAATGAAGTATTGAAGGATTTCATTGGTAAGTTTGTGATTGTATATCTGGATGATATACTGGTCTTTAGTAAAACTGAAGAAGAGTGTTTGAGACATATGAAATTAGTGATGAGGAGACTACAGCAGAAGAAGTTGTTGATAAATCTGAAGAAGTCCTCTTTTATGAAGACAGAACTCATTGACTTGGGTTTTGTGATCTCTTCAAATGAATTGAAGATGGATCCCGAGAAGGTCAGAGCAATAAAAGAATGGTCATCGCCAAGGAGTATATTTGAAGTGAGAAGCTTCCATGGATTAGCCAATTTCTATAGGAAATTCATTAGAAATTTCAATGGAATTTGTGCACCGATGATGGATAAAGTAAAGAAGAGAAACAAGTATTTTAAATGGTTAGAAGAAGCTGAGAAAAGTTTCAATATATTAAAGGAGAAGATAACAGAATGACCAATTCTAGTCTTGCCAAATTTCGGGAAAACATTCAGTAAGGTGTGATGTGAGTGGAGTTGCAATTGGAGCGGTTTTGAGCCAAGACAATAGGCATGTTGCATATTTCAGTGAGAAGTTGAATGAGACTAAGGGAAAGTACTCCACATATGACAAATCATTTTATGCCATAATTTAAGCCTTGAAGAAATGGAGGCACTACCTTGTTCCAAAGGAATTTGTCTTGTATAGAGATAACCAAGCTTTACAATTCATAACCAGACAGGAGAAGTTAAACTAGAGAGATGCTAAGTGGATAGAGTTTATGCAAAATTTCACTTTGGTCATTAAACATATTTCTGGTAATGCTAACAAAGTTGTTGATGCATTGAGAAGGAGATGTTTGATTCTGCAGGAATTTCAGATCAAGACCTTGGGGTTTGAACACCTTAAGGATATGTATTGTGATGATCCAGATTTTAAGGAAGCATACGAAGCATGTGAAAATTCTGTGCTCAGAGACAGAAGCCAATGGACAAAGTACATGATTCAATATGGATTGTTGTTTAAGGGTTTCCAATTGTGCATACCAAGGTTCTCGATGAGTGAAAATATGTTGAAGGAAAAACGCAGTGGAGGTCTAGTAGGACATTCTAGCCATGACAAGACGTTTGCACAATTGAAAAGTTCATACTATTGGCCAAGTATGAGAGAAGAGGTGAAGATATTTGTGAACAAATATAATATTTTCCAGTATGCAAAAGGAAAGAAAGAGAACACTATATTGTATCAGCCATTTCCTATTCCAGATAGGCCTTGGGATGCAATAAGCATGGATTTTGTGTTGGGATTGCCAAGAACCCAGAGGGGGAGTGATTTCATCTTTGTTGTGGTTGATAGATTCTCAAAGATGGCACACTTTATCCCATGCCAGAATACCAATGATGCAACACATGTTGCAATTTTGTTTTTCAAGGAAGTTGTGAGACTTCATGGATTGCCTAGGAGCATTGTCTCAAACAGAGACACTAAATTTTTTGGTCATTTATGGAGAAAATTATGGAAGAAGTTGGGGACATAACTATATTTTAGTGCAGCATATCACCCTCAGACAAATGGACAAACTGAGGTGGTAAATAGGAGTTTAGGAAATTTGTTGAGAAGTTTGGTCACTGAACATCATAGCCAGTGGGATTAAATTACGTCACAAGCAGAGTTTACATATAATAACTCACCAAACTGAAGTACAGGAAAAATCGCATTCCAGATAGTCTATGGGATGATTCCAAGAGGGGTATCAGAGTTGAGAGACATGGAGAAGAGTGAATTCAAAAGTGTTGGAGCAGAAGACTTCGTTGCAGAAATGTAGAAGCTTCATAATCAGATCAGGGAGAAGTTGCAGAACAACAATGCAAAGTATAAATGCAGAGTTGATCAACACATAAGAGAACTTCAATTTGAAGTGGGAGATCAAGTCTTATCACACTAGAGGAAGGAAAGGTTCCCAAGAGGAACATATAACAAGGTGAAGATGAAGAATATTGGACCATGCAAGATCGTAAGAAAATTTGGTAACAATGCTTATGAGATAGAGTTGCCAGAGAATGTGGGAATATCACCCATATTCAATGTTTCCGACCTGTATCCCTACAGGGAATATGACACAGAGAGATAAGAAAATCAAAAGAAGATTTAGTGGGAGAATCATATGCCTGTAGCAGAAAATCCACATATGGAGAAGATCATTGATCAGAGGATTGGCAAGAAGACTAGGAGGAAGACCTATTTTGAATATTTGGTCAAGTGGAAGGGACACCCGATAGAAGATGCCAGTTGGGTAAGTGAAGCTGATGTCCATAAGCATGGAAGGTCAGTGTAGGAGCTCATGGACAGGAGTCCATGATTTTTCTACCCAAAGGAGTATGATGTAGGAGCATCGTCAACTAGATCCACATGGGATGACAGCATAGCGCTTAGCGTGCATTTTGAGTAAAATTTTAAATTTTGAAAGATGGCGTATCTCAGAGAAATTCTGAGTAAAAGATGAATCAGAGAAATTATTGGGAGGAGGTTGAACGATCGTGTCAAAACCAAAAGAGATCAAATCGTCCTTTAGTTATTTGATTTTGGCGTGGATCTGAAGATTCGCCTAAAATTGTTTGTCATGGACGTTTATGTAATAGGACTTAAGTAACTGTAGAATTTAATTTCAATCAGGTAGGTAGTTGGAGGAAACCTGAGAGGATCTCTTGTATAAGTAATTGCATTGTATACCTGAATAAGGGTAGTTGCAGATTAGTAGGGGATAGTTCTTACTGAATGTAAGTTGTTTTTATCAGGCTGTAGCCATTTACATTTGAAGGAATATAATAGAGGGATATTGAACCAATATATGGTGTTGCCATTGTTTACAGTTTCCCTGTTATTTTCTGTTTTCATGAATGAATGAGTTGTGTCATTGAGCATATGAAACTGTGAAGTATTTGGATAAGTTTCAATTGTTTTTCCTCATTGAGCTCATGCAAGGTGTGCATACAGTCCACAAGGAGTGTGTTGGCGGAGTCTGTTTTGACTCAGAAGCTCAGAAGAGATAGCGTGAAACTTCCATTGCAAAGAGTGCAAAGGGACTGTTACAAGGTGTGCACAGTCACCTGAAAGAAGTCAAGTCTTGCATAGGAATTTGTTGCAAGGAGTGCACAGATTGGAAGTTTGAATCAGTGTCAGAGTAAGCCCTCTAAGGAGTCAAAGGGTCCGAAAGATAAATCTCAAGAGAGATAGTTGGGAGAAATATTCAAAGGAAGTGAAGCTCTGAAGGTTTCACGAGTCATCGGCTAAGATCCATCAAGGAGGGAGTGGGGTTGTTCCAAATCGTTGGATCTAGGAAAAGAGCATGAGTTTTAAGTCTATGCATGCACATAGGAGCGAGGATTCATCGAAGTCATGAAGAGGTCAGGGACTGTCCATCATCCAGAGTGACAGGTGGTGTAAGATCCACAACTCCAGAGTGAAAGCACTTCGGAAGTTTTGTGGACAACGAGAAAGTGAAATCACCGAAGAGCCAAAGATCGAAGTGGATCCAGTCCGTTGGTTTCTAGGAGATACATGTCGATAGATCTGAGACTTTGGGAAAATTCACTTCATAGGATTCCAAGTGTGGAGTGTGACAAACTCCCAAAGTCTCGAAGTAGATCGTAATCATCTATTGGGGAGAGCACGTGGTGAGAGATCCGAAATTTCAGAGGCTTAACTCCTTAAAAGGAAGTCGAGGTGAGTAGAGAAGATCTGGACCATCAGATCCAGAAGGACATGTGGCAGGAATCTATCATCTTCGGGTGAAACCACTTCGGGAGGAACGAGTGCACAGGATTTTGAAACTCCCGAACCCCGAAGAGCCAAAGTGGATAGTGGTCGTCAGATCCAGAAGGAAATGCGTCAACAGATCGTGTACTTCGGGTGGAATTACTTCGAGAAGAAGAAAGCGTAGGAGTTTGAATCTCCCAAAGCCCAAAGTGTCAAATTTAATCGTATCCATCGATCTATGGGAGACATGTGTCGATAGATTGTGAACTCCGGGTGAAAACGTTCCGAGAGAAAGTGGGTCTGGAGAAGTCTAGACTTCCGAAGGTCGAAGTCCTGAAGTGTACTAGAGTCTATGATTTGAGGTGGACGCATGGCGCCTGATCTAGAACTTAGGGTATGAAATAATCTAGGGGAAAGCGAAGGTCGAAAGTGTCAAACTCCCGAAGCGTGGAGTCCTGAAGTGGATCTTGATCATTGATTGCGAAGGAGGCCAAGTATCGTTGATCTGATCTTGGTTGAAGGTTCTAAAGTCACGAAGTGCTAGGAGGTTAAGCCCTGGGTCACAGCCCAAGGTCACATGCAAGGAATAAGATAGCGCTCGTTAGTGTGATATTTGTAAAAGGGTGCTAAGAGAGCAGGACCCACGGATAGCCATCAGTCTGAGAACGAAAAATCGACAGTGGGGAATCATTGCAGGGAGCAGAGGAAAAATTGTGAACGTGCTAGTTCACAGCCCGCTATTCGCTAGAGTTGTTGATCTCGTCGAGACAGGGGATCAATGACCATGATTAAATCGAGATTGGGTGAGCACTTTTCTAATTGTGGGGAAAGAACTCTTTGATAAAGAGTGAGCATGTTGGCAGCCCACAATCACTATGAACCGTCAATCGACGAACAAATTGGTAACGATCAGATCGTGATCGTAAAAACCATGAAGGTGATAATAGGGCCTGTTCTTGATTGAGTTTGAGACCAGAAAGGTCCTGAGGAGTTGATCCAGCTCGAGAATATTTAACGATCCTTGACCGGGAGGTCGAGCAGCCCCGAGGGAGAGTAGGGGGGGTCTAAGTCATGATTAATAGAATCGTCTGCTCTATCGTTTTTATTTTCTTCTGCCATGGAGGGTTTCTTGGATGTGCGAGAGCAATTGTCTTCAAGAGAGACAAGCTTGAGACCCAACTTGCTATACTCGGACCTCGTTGGTGACATGCACTAAAAAATTATCAAGAGCAGCCTGCTCTGATACCACTGATCCAGATTGTTTTCGGCACAAAATGGGAGTGGAGATATAATAAAGCAATGTACAGAGATATCTAAGATATCCAATAATATAACAACAATGTATCAGAGATGCAACCATAAACACAGGGATAAAGTAATACATGATTTTCTATTAATGAGAGAAAATGTACAAAGACTGTAAAAATACAAAGTGAAAAACTCACTAGAATGGTGGCATCTTATCTCTATTAAGAGATGTGTCTGCTACTCGCATTTGAAAGAAGATGATTTTAAAATGAGGCTCCAAAGGCATTTTTATCAGAAATAAAATCCAAAACCCTAACCCTGGAAGAAGAAAAGCCAACAATTTTGTGGACCCCGTTTTGGGTAGTTTGGTGTATCAACTTCCCATGGGCGTAGCTTTGAAATATGATCTTCATTTGGGGCGCACAATAGCTCTTTTGAATTGTATCACCAAGGAGATTCATTTTGGGGGCTCAATCAGAGCCTTTGGCTATCATTGAAAAGATCGATCCCAAAAAACCTTCCTTTAGGCCCTCAAAATGGCCCCAAAAGTTAAAAACTGCTAAAAATAGTAAATTACCAAAATTGTCAGAAACCTTTTTTGAGCCAGTGGGAAAATGTAGTGTCCCCAAGGCCGAGCCCCATTGTAAACCATGTTCTGAAAGGAATTGTAATTATGTTTCATAGGCTGGTGAGCCAAGTTTTTATAAGCTCGAGGCTTATGTGTTTGTTAGGCTAGGGAGCCTGAGTGTTGAAGGCCAAGAGCCTGTTGTTGTATATGGAATCATGCAGAACAATTAATAAAATATAAACACCGCCATGTGTAGACCGACCACGATGAATGAGTGAAGGGGGACTAAGCATCCATAGAGTGGGCAAGGAATTAGGTGCTGGAAGGTGGGAAAAGGGGCTAAGTGTTGAGCCTAGGGGCTAAGCCTAGGGGGCTTAAGCATGGAAATAATATTTTAATATTATCCCCAAAAGACATGTGCATTTTATGTTTATCCTAAGTTTCTGTCAAGGGAGATGCGTGTTGGTGGAGCGCATGCAGTTTCATGGGTGACAAGTGTCAACCCTGACGCATGCGAATAAAATGGCCAGGTGAGCCATGAGAAGGCTTCTCCTCCATTCCACCCGAGTACCTGAGCGTGTAGAGAGCACTGAACAGTATGACCAACCCAACCTCTGGAAGAATACCTCATGCGTTTCTGAGAATGGAGAATCTGGTATTGTCTTTGATAGTCTGTGCACATCCTCTGTCCGACTGATCGAACCTATGCGTGGAGGCTTTGTTCCAAAGCCGAGACCCTGAACCCTTCCGCCATTGTTGAACCAGTGAGAAAGCCTGTGTTGTTTCTGAAGAGTCGGTCTCACCCTCCATTCTGAGTCGTGGAGTTTGTGTCGACCCCTGCGAGAATTACTCATCATGCATTCCTGTGAACCATCAATGTGAGGCCTCGAGCCATTGTTGAGCCTGTTTGAGAGGTCGTGTTTGTATTTCCAGTTGGCTATGGTGACCACGCAGAGCTAGACTACATGTGGCTTGATGGCCAGTGCAAGTTGTGATTGAGTCTATGTGTGATCTCTCTCTAGGTGAGGGAGGTGGATGTTGTTGGAAGAGGTTTCTTCCAGAGAGTGTCCAGCACCAGCTTCAGGCTCTGAGACTTCCTGATCTGGCCTGTTGCCGAGACCTAGAGAGGGAGGTTAGCACCGATGGACTATGCTTGTGAAGGTGTATACTCCCGGTGGAACAGGCATGTGGGGAATGAGAGTCTGATAGTAGTGGGCGTAAGATGGCATCCTGGGAAGAATCCTTCCAGATTTTTATGTGTTGTTTTCCCTATAACCTCGGTCTAGCCTAGGATTCCTTGCCTTGGGGTGGAGCTTAGTCCCAGCTCGGGGGTGACCCACTGCTAAGCTGATGAGAAGTGTGGTCTAAGGCTGGGAGGTTCGTGGAAGCCCTGCACTTGGTTGGTGGAATCTACCACTGTTAAAAGATAAGTATCTGATTATGCCTTAATCATGTTTTGCAGGACTGTGTTGTTTATGTTATCATGATTTTCGCTGTGTATATGAATTATTTTGAAAAGCTATGGATTGTTAATTATAGCAGTAGATAATATGTGTACTCTGAGCATTGAATGTGTTTAATTGTTGAGAGCTTATGGATCATATAATACCTGTACGAATCATGTATAGAGTAGTGTTATAGTCTTCTCTTATTAGCAATTAAGCCATGGTAGCTGAAAAGGGTGTGCTATAGTTTGGTATCAGAGCCAAGGTTTCGACACTAAGCCTAGATGGGTCAGTGGAGCGGTCTTTGTACTGAGAATGCGAAGGGAAAATTGGGTCTAGAAGGCCAATTTCGGACCCTGGTTTGCTCCAAAGTGTCAAGGAGTTACTTGACGAGTTTTTAAAGCTCAGGAGGTATAGCGGCGTTATGAAACCGCAGTCAGTGTGGTATAAGTCCACAGGGAGAGAGAACTCCACACCAGAAGTGTAGGAGCTTTAGGATCTATTCAGGAGGGAAGGTGAGCCCTCGTGACCGTTAGATCTGGAAAGTGTGCACGAGGTTTAAAGCCCTTTGGAATTGCACAGGAGTGTGGAAATCGCGATACGTGAAATTCTGAGTTAGTCAGGACCGTCCATCAGAAACAATGTGTGGAGAGTGATCAGCCTTTAGCTGACTCGTAACTTGAAAATAGTCAACGGGTGAGTTTGTGAGAATTCACGAAACGTGAATTCATGATTGGATCGTAACCGTCGATCTAAGAGAGATTGGGACCGTTAATTTCCCAGGAAGAAATCGACGTTTTGGGAGATGGGAGGTGAGAAGAGGTGAGCACCTCCGAAAAACCCGAAACCCCAAAATCCCAAAAACAATCTACACCATAGATCGTGGGGAGAATAACTTGACCGTAGGATCAGGTATGTTAGTAGACAGTGATTTCGGGATTTCGGCAAAAGGAAGTTCAAGATGTGTGGATGCACGAACTTCCGACACCCGAAACGTCGAAAGGATCTGCGTCGTAGATCTGAGAAAGATCTGACCGTTGGATTTTACTAGAAATGGACGTGGACACATGGAGATGTACCATGTGCCAGTGGGTCAAGAAGAGAAGCGAGAGAGGTGGGACCCGATGATGTCGTTAAAAGTGACATGGACCCTCGTGAACGTGCCATGTGCTACCGTGGTTGTGGGTGACCGTTGTGCTATATGGGCCCGGAGGGTAGAGCAAGTCGGAATTTTGGAAGTCGGGGGTTGGAAAGGAAAGCAAGTCTGAAAGCCTCATGGACCGAAACCCAAAGTCCCAAAATCCCGAAGTGCCGAAAATAAAAGTTTCGAAAACATGAAAATTCCATAACCGAACGAGAGCTCAGAAAACTTATTTGAATCGAAATGTCATTTGTTTTTGTTCGTACTGGCTTATAAATGTTGAGGATTGTTCCTGAAGATTTAATGGCCTAACAAACTTTGAATTTAATTGCACAATGCATGTGCAGAGTTCAACGGAGCTCGGGATTCCAGTTAAACAACACCGAGTATGGAATGGGAAAAGGTGATGATTGCCTCCGAAACAAGAGACGAACGGGAAGGAAAGGATGTCAATATGGGAGTGGAAGGATCGAACTCCAATGGGCATGGAAAAGAAAAGGATAGGGAAGGAAACATAATGAAAATCATTGAAGGATTGCAAAGAGAGGCCAAGGCTCGCCGAGCTGATAGCCGAAATCTTATGAAAGTCAGGGATCGGTAGGGTGAACTAAACTTAAAATTTTTGAAGAGCCTGGAAAGAATAGAGAAGAAAATCAAGAAGGGAAGAGACTCAAGTACAACAGAGAGTAGCAGAACCCATGGGAGAAGAAGTAGGTCGAGGAGTGGTAGCCGACATCTTAGTCTCTCCCAAAGACATTCTAACAGAAAGACACACAGTAGTTCAAGCCCATCCCCTACCAAAAAACATCAAAAATCTGGAAAGGAGGAATTGAAAGGGGAGATGAACAATATTAAACCTCCAACATTCGATGGAGAACATAAGAAGGAGGAAGATGTCGAGACATGGTTACTTGGCATGAAGAAATACTTCCAACTGCAGAATTATTCTGCCCATGCAGAAGGAAGAATTGCGATGTACCAACTGAAAGGAAAAGCATCAATGTGGTGGGATCAGTTTGTGCAAGTGCAGCACATCAGAGAGAAAGAGGTCACGTGGAAGGAATTTAAGAGGTATTTCGAGAAGAAATACTTGACTAAAAGATATTATGACAGAAAGATGAAGGAGTTCTTCAAGGTCAGGCTAGGCAGCATGACTATTGATGAGTATGAACGAAGTTTCCTAGAACTACTGAAGTATGTTCCATTCATCAAAGATGAGACTGTCAAGATTCAAAGATATCTGAGTGGACTACCACCTTCCATGAGTGACAAGATTCAATATGATGATCCTAAGACCATGGAAGAAACCATAAGAAAGGTGAAATGCTTGTATGAACAGCAAGGAGAAAGGCCCATCCTTCGGAAGGTTTGGAATGATCAGAGGAAGTTTAAGAAGGAACAGAGGCAGAAGGGAAACAAGCCTTCCTTTTTCAGAAACAGTCTTCAGGGACAGCGATTGGTTAGAGAGCCGAGAATGACTGAAGAGGGAGCACAAAGACAGAGACAGACACCCATTCAGTGTTGGGGCTGTCAAGGAAACCACAAGTACAGAGATTGTCCCCATAAAAATGGTAAAGCGAGAACTGTACATACTGTTTAGCAAGATGAAACAGTGGGAAATATGGGCAGCAGAATGCCAAGGATCTACGCAGCCCTGGACAACAAGAGAGAAGAATTTCAATCACACATGATTGAAGTGGAAGGTACGATCAACAATCGACCACTTGTTATTTTAATTGATTCAGGGGCTAGCCATAGTTATGTAGATCCTAGAGTGGTGGAAAGTTTGCATCTAACGAGAAGCAAACATGAAAAGTCTTGGTTAGTGTAGTTGGCCACAGAGACCAAGAGGAAGGTCACTGAATTGGTTAAGTCTTGTTCAGTGGACATGAAAGGAATGAGCACTAAGGCTGAATTGAACATTCTACCTTTAGGCTCATACGATTGCTTAATTGGGATGGACTGGTTGGACCAGCACCACGCCCTTCTGGATTGTTGTAATAAGAGGTTTACCTGCATGAACGAATATGGAAATCCGGTAATAGTCCAAGGAATTCCCAGAGCCGTGGCTGTTAGGGAAATCTCAGCCATGCAGCTGAAGAAATGTTACCGAAAAGGCTGTCAATTATATGCAGCTCGGGTGGAAGAAGCATCTCGAGATGTAGTATCGAATCTGGAGGACCATGAAGTACTCAAAGAATTCAAGGACATATTTCAGGAGGTACCTAGACTACCTCCAAAGAGGGACATCGATTTTTCTATAAAGTTGATGCTTGGAGCAGCTCCAGTTTCGAAGGCTCCTTATAGAATGAGTACACCAAAGCTGAAAGAGTTGAAATTGCAGCTCGAAGAGCTACTAAAGAAAGGTTACATTCACCGCAGTGTGTCACCATGGGGAGCCCTGGTCCTATTCGTGAAGAAGAAAGATGGGATGTTGAGGTTGTGCAAAGATTTTCGGCAGTTGAATAAGGTCACTATCAAGAACAAGTATCCTCTGCCAAGGATTGATGATCTTTTTGATCAGTTAAAGGATGCGAAAATATTTTCTAAAATAGATCTCCAATCAGGATATCACCAAGTGAGAATAAAGGATGAGGACATTAGCAAGACCGCCTTTAGAACAAGGTATGGTCATTATGAGTTCACGGTGGTTCCGTTTGGGCTGTCCAACGCACCTGTTGTTTTCATGTGCTTAATGAATGGAGTGTTCAGGGATTATTTGGACAATTTTGTCATAGTCTTCCTGGATGATGTCTTGGTGTATTCCAAGACAGGGGAAGAACATGAGCAACACATGAGAATGGTGCTAAAGGTGTTGAGAGAACACCAGCTATACGCAAAACTGAGCAAGTGCTCTTTTTATCAAAGGCAGATCCATTACTTGGGGCACATTATATGTAAGGAAGGGATCGTTGTGGATCCTAAGAAGGTACAGGCCATTCGAGAATGGCCAGCGCCAAGGAATGTGGTATAAGTTAGATCTTTTATGGGTCTGGCGGGCTACTATAGGAGGTTCATAGCCGGATTCTCAAAGATAGCTCATTCTATCACTTCCTTGCAAAAGAAGAAGAAGAAGTTCCAGTGGACTGAAGAATGTGAGAGCAGCTTCCAGCGATTGAAGCAGCTGCTAACTAGTGCTCCAATCCTGAAGATTGTAGATCCAAACAAGGATTACATAGTGTGCATAGATGCATGTAAGGAGGGGCTGGGAGGAGTTCTCAGCCAAGAGGGATTTGTAGTTTGTTATGAATCCCGAAAGTTGAAGGAGCATGAGAAGAATTATGCCACTCACGATTTAGAGATGGCAGCAATCGTCCACACCCTGAGGAAATGGAGACATTACCTCATGGGCAAGAGATTCAAGTTGAGAAYAGACCATAACGGTCTGAAGTATTTATTTGATCAGACGACCTTAAATTCTAGGAAAATCATATGGTTGGAGTTTCTGTGCGAATACGACTTTGATATCAAGCATATCAAAGGGAATGAAAATAAGGTGGTTGATGCACTCAGCAGAAAAGTGCACAAATTACATGCTACAGCCATTAGCATGTACATAATTGAGATGAAAGACAGAATTTTGGAAGCTGCAAATACTGATTTACAGTACAAAGGTCTTGTAGCAAAGCTACAACAGTGTGAAGAACCACAGCCCAAGGAAATTTACACCTTGGGAGTTGATGGTTTACTTCTGTATAAAAATAGAGTGTATGTACCCAATGTCCATGAATTGAAGCTGGCAATTCTAAAGGAGATGCATAACGTGGCTTATGCTGGACATCCTGGATATCAGAAGACTATGGCAACAGTTAAAGGCCATTATTTTTGGCCGGGTTTGAAGAAAGAAATCGCGGAATACATCGCCAGATGTATGGAGTGCCAAAAGGTTAAGGCTTAGCATAGGCACCCAGCAAGGTTGTTGCAGCCTTTACCTATTCCTAAATGGAAATGGGTTGTGGTAACAATGGATTTTATCATAGGATTGCCCAGAACAAGCAAGCAGCATGATTCAATCATGGTGGTGGTGGACAAGCTTACTAAAGCTGCCCATTTTATTCCATTAAAAACCACCCACAGGGCAACAGATGTTGTTGATATCTTTTTAAAAGAAGTTGCATGCTTGCATGGAATTCCTAAGACAATTGTGTCTGATAGGGACCCGAAATTCACCTCGAATTTCTGGAAAGGACTGTTTAAGGGATTCAGAATGAATCTGAACTTTAGCACAGCGTATCATCCCGAGTCTGATGGACAAACAGAGAGAGTGAACAAAGTAATAGAAGACATGCTGAGAATGTATGTGATGGATAAACCATCAAGGTGGGAAGACTACCTGCATTTGGTAGAATTCGCCTACAATAATGGGTATCATGCATCATTGAAGATGAGCCCATTCAAAGCACTTTATGAAAGAAAGTGCAACACTCTAGTGAGTTGGGATAATCCAGCTGACAGAGCAGTAGTTGGGCCTAAGCTGCTCAAAGATATGGAAGATCAAATGATAAAAATTAAACATAATCTAAAAGCTACCCAGGATAGGCAGAAAAGTTACGCTGATAGTAACAGAACCCATAGAGAATTCAAAGTGGGTGACCATGTTTTCCTGAAAGTGAAAACTAACAGGAGTTCCCTAAAGCTGGGAAGTTGCGCCAAGTTGGCAGCAAGATTTTGTAGGCCATTTGAGATCCTAGAAAGGATTGAGTCGGTTGCATACATGCTTGCATTACCTGCATCTATGACTGTACATAATGTGTTTCATGTTTCACTGCTTAAGAAATATGTACCTGATGCTAATCATGTTATCGATTGGAATGTGATTCAGGTGGAACCAGAAGGTGTCCTGTAAGTGCATCCTGTGCACATATTGGACAAGAAAAGCAAACAGCTCTGGAATCGAGCCATAGAGATTGTAAAGGTCCAGTGGACCTGGTACGGTCCTAAGGATGGGACATGGGAGCATGAAGAGGTTATGCGGGCAGAGTACCTGCATCTTTTTGAAAATTTTGAAAGACTTGCAGAGACAGTGTGAGTTGCACTGAGGACAGTGCAAAAATAAGGGGAGGGGGATTGTAGTGTCCCCAAGGCTGAGCCCCATTGTAAACCATGTTCTGAAAGGAATTGTAATTATGTTTCATAGGCTGGTGAGCCAATTTTTTATAAGCTCGAGGCTTATGTGTTTGTTAGGCCAGGGATCATGAGTGTTGAAGGCCAGGAGCCTGTTGTTGTATATGGAAACACGTAGAACAATTAATAAAATATAAACACCGCCATGTGCAGACCGACCACGATGAATGAGTGAAGGGGGACTAAGCATCCATAGAGTGGGCAAGGAATTAGGTGATGGAAGGTGGGAAAAGGGGCAAGTGTTGAGCCTAGGGGCTAAGACTAGGGGGCTTAAGCATGGAAATAATATTTTAATATTATCCCCTAAAGACATGTGCATTTTATGTTTATCCTAAGTTTCTGGCAAGGGAGATGCGTGTTGGTGGAACGCATGCAGTTTCATGGGTGACAAGTGTCAACCCTGACGCATGCAAATAAAACGGCCAGGGTGAGCCATGAGAAGGTTTCTCCTCCATTCCACCCAACTACCTGAGTGTGTAGGGAGCACTGAACAGTACGACCAACCCAACCTCTGGAAGAATACCTCGTGCATTTATGAGAATGGAGAACCCAGTATTGTCTGTGATAGTTCGTACACATCCTCTGTCCGACTGATCAAACCTATGCGTGGAGGCTCTGTTCTGAAGCCGAGACACTGAACCACTCTACCATTATTGAACCAGTGAGAAAGCCTGTGTTGTTTCTGAAGAGTCGATCTCACCCTCCGTTCTGAGTCATGGAGTCTGTGTCGACCCCTACGGGAATTACTCATCATGCATTCCTTTGAACCATCACTGTGAGGCCTCGAGCCATTGTTGAGCCTGTTTGAGAGGCTGTGTTTGTATTTCCAATTGGCTATGGTGACCATGCAGAGCTGGACTACATGTGGCTTGATGGCCAGTGCAAGTTGTGATTGATTCTATGTGTGATCTCTCTGTAGGTGAGAGAGGTGGATGTTGTTGGAAGAGGTTTCTTCCAAAGAGTGTCCAGCACCAGCTTCAGGCTCTAAGACTTCCTGATCCGGCCTGTTGCCGAGACCCAGAGAGGGAGGTTAGCACCGATGGACTGTGCTTGTGAAGGTGTATACTCCCGGGAGGAACAAGCATGTGGGGAATGAGAGTCTGATAGTAGTGGGCGTAAGATGGCATCTTGGGAAGAATCCTTCTAGATTTTTATGTGTTGTTTTCCCTGTAACCTCAGTCTAGCCTAGGATTCCTTGCCTTGGGGTGGAGCTTAGTCCCAGCTCGGGGGTGACCCACTGCTGAGCTGATAAGCAGTGTGGTCTAAGGCTGGGAGGTTTGTGAAAGGCCTGCACTTGGTTGGTGGAATCTACCACTGTTAGAAGATAAGTATCTGATTATGCCTTAATCATGTTTTGCAGGACTGTGTTGTTTATGTTATCATGATTTCTGTTCTGTATATGAATTATTATGAAAAGCTATGGATTTTTAATTATAGCAGTAGATAATATGTGTACTCTGAGCATTGAATGTGTTTAATTGTTGAGAGTTTATGGATCATATCATACCTATACGAATCATGTATAGAGTAATGTTATAGTCTTCTCTTATTAGCAATTAAGCCATGGTAGTTGAAAAGGGTGCACTACAGAAAAGGTGGGTGGCCAGTGATATACACCTGGATAAATCCTCCCTCCTTAGGAAGAAATGGTATCCATTGCATTCAGTGCCCGAGGGAGAGGGGAAAACGTTTGCTGAATCTGCATCTTGATGAGTTGCTTTCCTTGTTGGAGAAGTTGCGTTGCTTAGCTTGTTGAAGGTTGTCACGAACCTGTGGGTGGAAGGGTTGGACCTTTTTAACGAGTTTGGCTACATGAGATGCATGTGTGTAGAAGGAATCTTGACACTTTGTTTCAATCTTTTCAACCTGCTTCTATTGGATAAAAGGTGCTTGGACTAAGGCTGCAGTGGTATTCTTCTGTTCACGCTTTGAACGGATTGTGAAGAAGCTGAATTTTGTAGTATGAGATACTAACTTCTGGCACTGGTTGGGTGGGACAATAGTCAAAATTACCTCTGGTGTCCTGTAGAGATAACCCCTTGTTGGCAGCCAATTCACTTTTTCTATTATCCTATAAGCTGCCTACACCTATGTCTTGCAAACATCAAGATTTTGTCGCAATTTTCAGATAAACGACATTTTCATTTTTCGCGACATTTGCACATTTGTCTTCGTTAAGTTTTCATGACTGTAAGCGTGAAAACTTCCCCTTTCGAAGTCACATTTCGATCATTATCTGAACTATGAATATTTCTTTTGTCATTATGCCTATTGTGCTTACCTTTTATTGATCACTATATGACTGGCAAGATCCTTTGATCGGTTCTCATACTTCGATTGATTGTATGACTTGGTTCTATTAAGTTTGTAAGGTATTTAGCATTTGGATTTGAACTTTATATGACTTGCCTGATCATTATTTCTATGAAAATGCATAAGGGTTATGATTGAGTTTTTATATATATATGATATAATCCTTATGTTAATCTTTTCATAACTCTTGGCTTGTCGACTATATGAATATCATTTTGGCACCTTGGTTAAACTTTAGTTTATATGAATTAATACATTGGTGCATAGTTGATTTTGGTGTTGATTTATATGTCGGGTGTTTAAACACTATGGCATAGTGTTGGCGCGTATTGTTATACACATTTGATTTCATTAGTTGGGCGCACGATTCGATGGTTGAACTACTATTATGAATTGAACAGCTATGTAAATCGGTGGTTGTACTTGGATAATAAATATTATGCATGGCAGACTCCACCTTCGCATGCTCGCATTTATGCCTACCCCTTTTGCTCGTTCATTCCTGTTAGCTCGGGTAGCTCTGTTCCTGTGTGTGTTGGTGAATTCAAACCCTTCCCTTACCATGCATTCATCTCCATGGCACCAGTCGTGCAAGTTGAGCCCAATGGAAATCAAGCCCTGTTAATGTTTGACAATGCCCCCCAAGATTTGGAAGACAATGGATGGCTTACCTTCGTGAAACGATTCGAGGGTTTTAACCTTTGTGTAGCACGACAGTTTTCCATGACCTTTGATGGCTGTCGAGCCAAGGTAGGTGACATACAGTTAGAAATTGATGAACATTTTATCAGCTCAGCTACGGGGTTACCTACTTTGGGACAGCGTTGGTTTAAGAATTGCAAGGTCGAGGAAGTACCGTGGACATTGTTGTTTCAATCGCGCAAAATCACCTCCTGTGATAGAGGTATGCTCGTAACTATGCTTAAACAACGATGGCATGATTTATTAATGCTAGTCAAGCAGTTTGTGACCTGTGAAGGTCGATACGGGCTTGTGTTCCTCTACCACCTGCGTCTGCTTATGATTTTTATAGGGTATCCTCTAAACATGTCATTCTACTTTCATCGGAGCCTGTATAAAATGTCCAAAAATTTTAAGAGGCACAAGGCTGACAACAACCTGTTTCACCATGGGCTTATTAAGCTCATCGTTGTTTATCATTTGAATTTGCATGGTGATAGTTGGAAGGCTTTCATCGCCCGTAATGGCTTTTAAGACACCGACCCTGTACAGGTTGATAAACCCATGGTAATTGAAACCAAGCCCGAACCACCTGTACCCTTGCATCTTCTACTGCCTAAACCCTCGGCCAACCCTCCTATCGACTTACCCGACACTGTAACTAAGAGTGCAGAAGCCATTAAAAAGCCTATGAGCAAAAATCCTAAGGCAAACATTGCTGCAAATGCCAAAGGGAAAAGGAATGCCCAGCTCATTTCGAGAATGGCTAGAAACAAGCCGAAACCCTCTGCCGAGTCCAACCCTATAGTTATGAGCGAGGATTCTGATTCGGATATTGAGCATTTTATGGCCAGCAAGTACCCCTACTCGTAGGTTTTATGTCCCGAACCCCCTTATGATTTTGTATCAAACCTACCCCCCTGCCTAAAGGATGACCCTAACTACCCAGGCATTAAATTGCCTTGTGAAACCCTCGATCATTTGCCCAAATCCTCGAAACCCACACAGTCACACTGTGACCAATGCAATTCATGGTTAGAACGATATTTTATTGATGTTCCTATACTCCAATCGAAGATTCAATCATTGGAAGACCAGATTGCAGTCCTAAATAATCAAAAAGCCAAGCTCCAAGCGACAGATAAAAAGCAAAAGACAACCGGCTCCATCCTGTTCAAAAACGTGGAATCAACCACGACTGTTGTAAATTCCAAGCTGGCATAATCAAGCAGCCTCGTCGCTACACAGGTATGGTCTTGACATCGTTTTGTTTTGTAAATAATCTAGTTTGATATAATGATTTGAATTCAGCTTTTAAATAGTTCGATCACTCATCCAAATGCCTCTGTCATTCGGTGATCATCCTGTACATGGCTTCGTTTTGATAAAAATAGAAGGAATTTCGATATATGATTTGCTCATAGATTTTTATTTGGATTGGAATGGTTATTCGTTTGGATTTCATTTGCTAAGTTTGTCTGAGTGAAATAACGAAAGTAATGGTGTGTTTTCAATTCAATTCGTTTTGTGCCCACTCCCAATAGGAAGTTTTTATGCTTAATTTAGAAAACAATTTTGCTCGGATTCGATTTCGTTATCATTGGTATGCTATGATTGGTAAATGTCTTCGGGAGGATACTTGTTACGATGATGTGTCATGTGATGTTCTATATTTGATTGTTTCCAAGTTAAGGATAATGACTCTGTTTCTTTGATGAAAACAATACGCTCAAATAACATTCACGCCTGAATCGGGAAATGAATCTGAATCATAACAACTATGTGAAAACCTTAGCCAATTGATTCGTTCTTATTCTAATTTGGCAAGTTTGTCCTATGAGTCAAGTTCAGATTATAATTGATGCTCTGTATTTTAAATTTGTGAAATGAATTGGTCAAACCCTGTTATGATTCGTTTGATTGAAACGATTGTGATCAAAATTAATCGATCTTGTTTGCTCGTTGTGCAAGGATCAACGATCGAAATCTATAACAAACTCTGTTTGATTGATCCTGTTACGATTTTGGTTATGTGTCAGTTATGGTTTGAATTCGTTCACAGCCTAAATCGCTTGCTATACAGTTATCGTGATTTGAAAATAATCCTGTTCGATTCGATTATTTCCCCTGTTGATAAGACAATTGTAACGAAGTGTTTGCGATTTGTTTCGTTTTCAATTGAATATTAAAATGATTTCATAATTGATGGATTCAATTTGTTGAGGAACGATTACGGTGATGTTTCACATGATTTCATTCACTCGACTTATGATCATAATTGAAACAGAGTATTTCTATCTTTATATTCGATTGAATGATATGGATCCTGTTGGATCAATTATTTCAAACTAAATGATTCGTTTTCAGATATTTCTTGGATGATGATTAAATTTAATTCTTTAAAAAGATTTGAATTAATCTCAATGTTTATTCTGTATCTTATTTAGACTAGCTACAGAAATGCATGATTCTGTAGCTAGTCTATAGAATTAGATTTTTATTGTTTTATTAATAAAATATCTCTCTAACTTGTCTATTTCTGGCTTGTTTCAGGTAAATTCGAATTGCATAATATTTGATGGACAGTTCAAGAAGATATTTGGATGTTTTAGTTTCTTAGTTTCTTAGTTTAGATAACTTTGGGATATCTCCCAGATTTCATGTAAACAGTTTTATAACTTCCACAGGGAGGTTTTACCCTGTGGAAAACCTTTAAATACTTATTATTTTTTGTAATAAGCATCATTCTTGCTTGTGGGAGAACCAGGATTATGGATATCTAATAGAGACTAAGACAGAAATTGATGTTCTGCTACAGCTTTAGCTTTTCATAATATTAATCTTTTGTTTCATGTTCATGTTTATCAATTTGCATTTGGTTAATGACTACTTTAGCTATCTTAGTATTTTGCAAATGATATGATTTAATTAATATGATCCATATCTGATTTCTTCCAGTATTTAAAAACATAGCAATTACTTGATTCAATTTGTGAATGACAGATTTCTCTTCTTCATTAATTGAATTATTAAGTATAAGTTTTTGCATAACAAGTTTACCTAATTGCAGAGATTGATAAATCATATAATTGTTATGATTTTTATGTCTTGTTTGTCCTGTAAACAAACTTAAAGAGCATCACAGCTATCGTTTACGAGAAGCTTCTGGATTAATCGATGCGAGTTTAATTCCACCGATCTGCTAGCACAGTCATCATACACAGGACAAATCTAGAGCGTATTTCCAGGTTAGTTTGTGATTATTTTCGTTGATTTGATTAGATATATTTGTAGTTTAGGTCAGTGATTTAGTCTAGCATAGCTTTCTGTTTTATTTCTTGTTCATAAAACTAGAAAATCAAAAAAAAAAAAATTACTGTCTTAGGGCAAAATGCAAATGAGTTTTTCAGGTTTTAATTAAATCTGTAAATTGTCAATATTGTACACTTTGTGAATAAGTTATATTGCAGTTAGTAATTAATAGATAGTTAATTAGAGTTAGTATAGTAGCAATTAGTAGATTATATATATAGTTAGATTAGTTTAGTTTGTTTTAATAATTAGTTTTAGTTTAATTTGTTTAGTAGTTAGTTTTAATTAGATTAGTTTATTAGTTAGTTTTGTTTATTGTTAGTTAGTTTAGTTTGTTTTATT
>ML776705.1:565963-603458 GCA_009831015.1 Picea engelmannii | reverse complement strand
ATGGAAAGTAAAGAGATAAATAAATCTAAATCAACCCTGACCCAAGGTACCATGAGTAGGACTGTTTTCCCATCATTCAGGATTTTCCTACTTTCTTTCAGTTTCCCAAGGGATTTGTTGCATGAGCTTTTCAGATGCACCTTATGTGCATATTTGTTTTTTGTTTTTGTTGTTTGGATTTCTTTGCTTTCCAATTTTTTCTTCGCTGGTGTGTTTTGATTTCTCCCTTATGCTTACAAGTTTTTGCTGTTGAAATACACATACCTGAATTTTTGAACTGTTCAGACAAGGAAAACAGAAAATTCTTTCTCTGAAATTACTGTTGAAAATTTGTCTAAACATCAATGGTATATTTCTGAAATTTATATTTGTGTTGGCAAAAAGTCTGTTGTTTGAAAGAAGTTGACTAATTTCAGTCTTTGAGTAAAGCTTGTCATGATCATCTATTATCTTTTTACGCTGTCCTGATTCCTTAAGGGAATGACTCAGAAGATGTCTCCCTGGCTTAGGAAGTTGTTTTTGTAAAAGAAACATCTCTGGATCTTAATAAAGACAGTTCTAAAAAATAAATCTGCTGAGGTTTGAAAAAATATGTTAAGATATCATAATTTTCAGCGTCACCCCGCTCAACTATATATCTTTGAAAAACAAAACAAAACAAATCATTAATAGAGCTGTGGGAAGTGCTTGTAAACCCGTCGGGATACTAAACAGGTCTGTTGGCAGTGGGTAAATGCATGCATGATGCCAAGACAACTTCGTCGGGGTACTGAACAGGCCCGCTGGCAGCGAAGCAATGTCGGGTATATGAAAATTTGCAAAAAAATAAGAAACCTCTTTAATGTCCTTTATTCTAATCCAGAACTTCTTGACAAGATACAGATGTCAGAGTGGGTTAAATGGCAACCCTGTCGAGGCTATGGACGCTTGCTGGCAGTAGTGGCTATGCCAACAGTATTGGATATTTTATCTTTAATATCATGACTTGCTAATCTTAAGATTGTTATTGGTTTTTATCTTTTGAAACACTGCTGGAAAAGATGGTTAATGATGATGTTTGTACGATTTTCTGGTTGTTATTTTTGAGTTGAAATTTTCTTTGCTGTCCTAATCTGAATTTGTTTCTTTTGACAAAGATAACTGATTGTACCAGTGTGTCACCATTGTTGGTAGCCAATTCACTTTTTCTATTATCCTATAAGCTGCCTACACCTATGTCTTGCAAACGTCAAGATTTTGTCGCAATTTTCAGATAAACGACATTTTCATTTTTCACGACATTTGCACATTTATCTTCGTTAAATTTTCACGACTGTAAGCGTGAAAACTTCTCCTTTCGAAGTCACATTTCGATCATTATTTGAACTGTGAATATTTCTTTTGTCATTATGCCTATTGCGCTTGCCTTTTATTGATCACTATATGACTGGCAAGATCCTTTGATCGGTTCTCATACTTCGATTGATTGTATGAGTTGGTTCTATTAAGTTTGTAAGGTATTTAGCATTTGGATTTGAACTTTATATGACTTGCCTGATCATTGATTCTATGAAAATGCATAAGGGTTATGATTAAGTTTATATCTATATATGATATAATCCTTATGTTAATCTTTTCATAACTCTTGGCTTGTCGACTATATGAATATCATTTTGGCACCTTGGTTAAACTTTTGTTTATATGAATTAATACATTGGCCCATAGTTGATTTTGGTGTTGATTTATATGTCGGGTGTTTAAACACTATGGCATAGTGTTGGTGCGTATTGGTATACACATTTGATTTCATTAGTTGGGCACACGATTCGATGGTTGAACTACTATTATGAATTGAACAGCTATGTAAATTGGTGATTGTACTTGGATAATAAATATTATGCATGGCAGACTCCACCACCTTCGCATGCTCGCATTTATGCCTCCCCCTTTTGCTCGTTCATTCCTGTTAGCTCGGGTAGCTCTGTTCCTGTGTGTGTTGGTGAATTCAAACCCTTCCCTTACCATGCATTCAGCTCCATGGCACCAGTCATGCGAGTTGAGCCCAATGGCAATCAAGCCTTTTTAATGTTTGACAATGCCTGCCAAGATTTGGAAGACAATGGATGGCTTACCTTCGTGAAACGATTCGAGGGTTTTAACCTTTGTGTAGCACGACAGTTTTCCATGACCTTCGATGGTTGTCGAGCCAATGTAGGCGACATATAGTTAGAAATTGATGAACAGTTTATCAGCTCAGCTACGGGGTTACCTACTTTGGGACAGCGTTGGTTTAAGAATTGCAAGGTCAAGGAAGTACCGTGGACATTGTTGTTTCAATCACGCAAAATCACCTCCTGTGATAGAGGTATGCCCGTAACTATGCTTAAACAATGATGGCACGATTTATTAATGCTAGTCAAGCAGTTTGTGACCTGTGAAGGTTGATACGGGCTTGTGTTCCTCTACCAACTACATCTGCTTATGATTTTTATAGGGTATCCTCTAAACATGTCGTTCTACTTTCATCGGAGCCTGTATAAAATGTCCAAAAAGTTTAAGAGGCATAAGGCTGACAACAGCCTGTTTCACCATGGGCTTATTAAGCTCATCGTTGTTTATCATTTGAATTTGCATGGTGATAGTTGGAAGGCTTTCATCGCCCATAATGGCTTTGAAGACACCGACCCTGTATAGGTTGATAAACCCGTGGTAATTGAAACCAAGCCCGAACCGCCTGTACCCTTGCATCTTCTACTGCCTAAACCCTCAGCCAACCCTCCTATCGACTTACCCGACACTGTAACTAAGAGTGCAGAAGCCATTAAAAAGCCTATGAGAAAAAATCCTAAGGCAAACATTGCTGCAAATACCAAAGGGAAAAGGAATGCCCGGCTCATTTCGAGAATGGCCAGAAACAAGCCGAAACCCTCTACCAAGTTCAACCCTATAGTTCTGAGCGAGGATTTCGATTCGGATATTGAGCATTTTCAGGCCAGCGAGTACCCCTACTCACGGGGTTTATGTCTCGAACCCCCTTATGATTTTGTATCAAACCTACCCCCCTGCCTAAAGGACGACCCTAACTACCTAGGTATTAAATTGCCTTGTGAAACCCTCGGTCATTTGTCCAAATCCTCGAAGCGCACATAGTCACCCTGTGACCAATGCAATTCATGGTTAGAACGATATTTTATTGATGTTCCTATACTCCAATTGAAGATTCAATCATTGGAAGACCAGATTGCAGTCCTAACCAGTCAAAACGCCAAGCTCCAAGCGACAGATAAAAAGAAAAAGACAACCGGCTCCATCCTGTTCAAAAACGTGGAATCAGCCATGGTTGTTGTAAATTCCAAGCTGGCATAATCAAGTAGCCTCGTCGCTACACAGGTATGGTTTTGACATCGTTTTGTTTTGTAAATAATCTAGTTTGATATAATGATTTGAATTCAGCTTTTAAATAGTTTGATCACTCATCCAAATGCCTCTATCATTCGGTGATCATCCTGTACATGGCTTCGTTTTGATAAAAATAGAAGGAATTTCGATATATGATTTGCTCATAGATTTTTATTTGGATTGGAATGGTTATTCATTTGGATTTCATTTGCTAAGTTTGTCTGAGTGAAATAACGAAAGTAATGGTGTGTTTTCAATTCAATTCGTTTTGTGCCCACTCCCAACAGGAAGTTTTTATGCTTAATTTAGAAAACGATTTTGCTCGGATTCGATTTTGTTATCATTGGTATGCTATGATTGGTAAATGTCTTCGGGAGGATACTTGTTACGATGATGTGTCATGTGATGTTCTATATTTGATTGTTTCCAAGTTAAGGATAATGACTATGTTTCTTTGATGAAAACAATAAGCTCAAATAACATTCGCGCCCGAATCGGGAAATGAATCTGAATCATAACAACTATGTGAAAACCTTAGCCAATCGATTCGCTCTTATTCTAATTTGGCAAGTTTGTCCTATGAGTCGAGTTCAGATTATAATTGATGCTCTGTATTTTAAATTTGTGAAATGAATTGGTCAAACCCTGTTATGATTCGTTTGATTGAAACGATTGTGATCAAAATTAATCGATCTTGTTTTCTCATTGTGCAAGGATCAACGATTCAAATCTATAACAAACTCTGTTTGATTGATCCTGTTACAATTTTGGTTATGTGTCAGTTATGGTTTGAATTCGTTCACAGTCTAAATTGCTTGCTATACAGTTATCGTGATTTGAAAATAATCTTGTTCGATTCGATTATTTCCCCTGTTGATAAGACAATTGTAACGAAGTGTTTGCGATTTGTTTCGTTTTCAATTGAATATTAAAATGATTTCATAACTGATGGATTCAATTTGTTGAGGAACGATTACGGTGATGTTTCACATGATTTCATTCACCCGACTTATAATAATAATCGAAACAAAGTATTTCTATCTTTATATTCGATTGAATGATGTGGATCCTGTTGGATCAATTATTTCAAACTGAATGATTCGTTTTCAAATATTTCTTGGATGATGATTAAATTTAATTCTTTAAAAAGATTTGAATTAATCTCAATGCTGATTATGTATCTTATTTAGACTAGCTACAGAATCGCATGATTCTGTAGCTAGTCTATAGAATTAGATTTTTATTGTTATATTAATAAAATATCTCTCTAACTTGTCTATTTTTGGCCTGTTTCAGGTAAATTCGAATTGCATAATAATTGATGGACAGTTCAAGAAGATATTTGGATGTTTTAGTTTCTTAGTTTAGATAACTTTGGGATATCTCCCAAATTTCATGTAAACAGTTTTATAACTTCCACAGGGAGGTTTTACCCTGTGGAAAACCTTTAAATACTTATTTTATTTTTGTAATAAGCATCATTCTCGCTTGTGGGAGAACCAGGATTATGGATATCTAATAGAGACTGGGACAAAAATTGATGTTCTGCTACAGCTTAAGCTTTTCATAATATCAATCTTTTGTTTCATGTTCATGTTTATCAATTTGCATTTGGTTAATGACTACTTTAGCTATCTTAGTCTTTTGCAAATGATATGATTTAATTAATATGATCCATATCTGATTTCTTCCAGTATTTAAAAACATAGCAATTACTTGATTCAGTTTGTGAATGACAGATTTCTCTTTTTCATTAATTGAATTATTAAGTATAAGTTTTTTCATAACAGGTTTACCTAATTGCAGAGATTTATAAATCATATAATTGTTATGATTTTTATGTCTTGTTTGTCCTGTAAACAAACTTAAAGAGCATCACAGCTATCGTTTACGAGAAGCTTCTAGATTAATCGGTGTGAGTTTCCTTCCTCCGATCTGCTAGCACAGTCATCATACACAGGACAAATCTGGAGCGTATTTCCAGGTTAGTTTGTGATTATTTTTGTTGATTTGATTAGATATATTTGTATTTTAGGTCAGTGATTTAGTCTAGCATAGCTTTCTGTTTTATTTCTTGTTCATAAAACTAGAAAATAAAAAAATATTTTTTTTACTGTCTTAGGGCATAATGCAAATGAGTTTTTCAGGTTTTAATTAAATCTGTAAATTGTCAATATTGTACACTTTGTGACTAAGTTATATTGCAGTTAGTAATTAGATAGATAGTTAATTAGAGTTAGTATAGTAGTAATTAGTAGATTATATATATAGTTAGATTAGTTTAGTTTGTTTTAATAATTAGTTTTAATTTAATTTGTTTAGTAGTTAATTTTAATTAGATTAGTTTATTAGTTAGTTTTGTTTATTGTTAGTTAGTTTAGTTTGTTTTATTTAGTTTTAGTTAGATTAGTTAGTATAGATTAGTTTTCTCTTTTGTTCTTTTAGGACCTTAGATCGGCTAATGGAGCCGCTAAACCCGTCATGGTGGTTCATTCCAAACGGCTTGGGTTATTGGACAACCCCGGACCGGTTCCACTCTCTCAGTTGACAGACAGTCGATTTCGCCCGTCAACAAATGGTGCAAGAAGGAGGGTCGACTGACAAGCTGGCCTTGTAGGAGCCTTTATTTTTAATGTATTCAATTTTCCCCATGGCTCCCCAAATCACTGTGTTGGAACATGCTTTCAACTTCTCATTACCCGATGTTCCCAACGAGACAGTCTCTCGCTTGTCCAAACTCACCTTTGATGGTGAAGGCAATACATCTGCTAAAGACCACCTTAACAAGTTTTGGTGCAAATGCATCAAACATGACATCTCAGATTTAGGAGTTTTATGCAGATTGTTCGCTTTTACTTTTAGAGGTCGAATCAAACAATGGTTTGAATCCTTTCCAGCATGTCACATCTTTGATTGGTTTCAATTTGTAGATGAGTTTCTAGATGCTTTTGAAATTTATGATTTTGATCAATTGTGTGAAGAATTTCATACTTCACTAATCAACGACGATTCATCCTCAGAAGACTTTTTGACAAGAGTCTATCATATCCTCTGTAAATTTAACCTCGATGACATGTCATTGGCATTAAATCTCTTCTATGATCCTTCCATCCCTTCCATCCAGTCATGTTCAATCACGAATGAAGAACCAATTGCAAATCCTATCACTCAACTGCAAGAACAATTTTCTTCGCAAGAAGAGAAAAATTCTTCCAATAATGTTGAACAAGCCAGGGTGTTAGAATCTATTGATCAGGTTCTTATTGACAACCAAATTGGTTTTTCCTTTGAATCATTGTATTTTCAGTCTAAGACTAGTATGGAAGATGATTCGTTTCTGGCTCAAGGTGAATACCCTCATTCTTGTAACTCATGCTCTAATCAACATCTAAAATCAGTCATTGAAGAACACTTAAGCAACAAAAATCTTCTTGAATGTTCTAGTAATCCTATGAAACTGATTAGAGAAGAAGACATGCAACTAGAAGAAGAAACTTTAAACCTTCATCCTCAAAATGCAATTTGTTCACAGGAAAGACTAGATGTTGGTCACATAAATTTTGAATTATCTAAAAAGGCAAATCCAGATGATCATATTATGTTAAGGAATTCATCACCAAAACAGAGTAAGAGTTTTAAAGAAAATGAAGAGAATTGTCTTGAGAATATCGTTGTTGAGTATCATAGTTCAAGAGATTCTTTTCATCTACTTATTTCTCATTCCTTTTATTCTTTATATCCTGATCTATTCCTGGATTCTGGTGGACTTGACATCTTACCTACAACATCCTACTTTTTTCCACCACAATCATATCCTTTCGATATGCTAAATTTTGGTGAAATCAATTCCAAACCTAACATTGCTAAACTTGGATTTGATGCTTGTTCACTTTCATCACTCACATGGGAAGAGGACCTGTTGCGAGATGATTTTACACAGTTTATTGTTGAAAAGGACGACGCATTATATTTTATGGAGATCAAACATTCTAAGTTTCATACTCGTTCTTTGCTTAGCTCAAATCTTAATGTTGATACTTCACATTTTGAAATGATCAATCGCATCGAAGGAAACATTCAAACCAATGATCCAATTGATTGCACGAATCCTCCTATGATGAGTTTCCCATTGATATATTCGTTTCATCAAAGTCATGGTTTGCATCCCCATTTTTGTGACAGAATCTTAGGATAGCTCGAATATTCATATATGAAAAAATTTCACAATAAAGACAAAGTTGAGCTTGCTTTCTTTTTACCCAAGTATCTTGGAAGTAGGCGTGACATTTTTCTTTTAGATCCTCCATCTGAAGAAATTAATGAGTACTTAGAGAATTGTCAGGAGGATGAGTCATTTCAGCCTTGGCTGATGGTTACTCCATTTCCTCATAATTCTGACAAGTTTTTCGAACCTACTTACACTCGCCCATCCCATTATGACCCTTATCACGACAAGATTGCACAATGGCTGGAGGATTCATACAACAAGAATATCCGAGGAAATGGTAAGATCATGCTTACTTTGTTTCTAGATGTTGATTATGAAGGTAAGCGTGATATGTTTCTGTCATTTGTTGATATATTACCATTCTTTTCAATAATGATTGATCTTGTTTTCATTGCAGGATTAGAGTTACTTCGATGGCTACATTGGAAACATGACTTCATGTAGTATTCTGGTTTATTTAATAGTTAGGGTAGGTTTCGGAATAGGTTTTCTTGTAGTTTTATTTCTCACTATTTCTCTTTGTAATAATGCAGTCATGCACGCAAGTGGGCGCACCACGAGAACCATAATACGACTGTTGTCAGGGAAGTCCCCTTGATCCTTTTTCTCTTTACTTCTAGTTGAACGTTTATTTTCAAAAACGCAGTATCGTCATGAAAATCTTAAATGGAAAGTAAAGAGATAAATAAATCTAAATCAACCCTGACCCAAGGTACCATGAGTAGGACTGTTTTCCCATCATTCAGGATTTTCCTACTTTCTTTCAGTTTCCCAAGGGATTTGTTGCATGAGCTTTTCAGATGCACCTTCTGTGCATATTTGTTTTTTGTTTTTGTTGTTTGGATTTCTTTGCTTTCCAATTTTTTCTTCGCTGGTGTGTTTTGATTTCTCCCTAATGCTTACTAGTTTTTGTAGTTGAAATACACATACTTGAATTTTTGAACTGTTCAGACAAGGAAAACAGAAAATTCTTTCTTTGAAATGACTGTTGAAAATTTGTCTAAACATTAATGGTATATTTCTAAAATTTATATTTGTGTTGGCAAAAAGTCTGTTGTTTGAAAGAAGTTGACTAATTTCAGTCTTTGAGTAAACCTTTTCATGATCATCTATTATCTTTTTACGCTATCCCGATTCCTCAAGGGAATGACTCAAAATATGTCTCCCTAGATTAGGAAGTTGTTTTTGTAAAAGAAACATCTCTGGATCTTAATAAATGATAGTTCTAAAAAAAAATTTTACTGAGGTTTGAAAAAATATGTTAAGATATCATAATTTTCAGCGTCACCCTGCTCAACTATATATCTTTGAAAAACAAAACAAAACAAATCATTAATAGAGCTGTGGGAAGTGCTTGTAAACCCGCCGGGATACTGAACAAGTCTGTTGGCAGCAGGTAAATCCATGCATGACGCCAAGACAACTTCGCCGGGGCACTGAATAGGCCCGCTGGCAGTGAAGCAATGTCGGGTATATGAAAATTTACAAAAAAATAAGAAACCTCTTTAATGTCCTTTATTCTGATCCAGAACTTCTTGATAGGATATAGATGTCAGAGTGGCTTAAATGGCAACCCTGTCGAGGCTATGGACGCCTGCTGGCAGCAGTGGCTATGCCAACAGTATTGGAGATTTTATCTTTAATATCGTGACTTGCTAATCTTAAGACTGTTATTGGTTTTCATCTTTTGAAACACTGCTGGAAAAGATGGTTAATGATGATGTTTGTACGATTTTCTGGTTGTTATTTTTGAGTTGAAATTTTCTTTGCTGTCCTAATCTGAATTTGTTTCTTTTGACAGAGATAACTGCTTATACCAGTGTGTCGCCATTGTTGGCAGCCAATTCACTTTTTCTATTATCCTATAAGCTGCCTACACCTATGTCTTGCAAACATCAAGATTTTGTCGCAATTTTCAGATAAACGACATTTTCATTTTTCACGACATTTGCACATTTGTCTTCGTTAAGTTTTCACGACTGTAAGTGTGAAAACTTCTCCTTTCAAAGTCACATTTCGATCATTATCTGAACTGTGAATATTTCTTTTGTCATTATGCCTATTGCGCTTGCCTTTTATTGATCACTATATGACTGGCAAGATCCTTTGATTGGTTCTCATACTTCGATTGATTGTATGACTTGGTTCTATTAAGTTTGTAAGGTATTTAGCATTTGGATTTGAACTTTATATGACTTGCCTGATCATTGATTCTATGAAAATGAATAAGGTTTATGACTAAGTTTATATATATATATATATGATATAATCCTTATGTTAATCTTTTCATAACTCTTGGCTTGTCGACTATATGAATATCATTTTGGCACCTTGGTTAAACTTTTGTTTATATGAATTAATACATTGGCGCATAGTTGATTTTGGTGTTGATTTATATGTCAGGTGTTTAAACACTATGGCATAGTGTTGGCGCGTATTGGTATACACATTTGATTTCATTAGTTCGGCACACGATTCGATGGTTGAACTACTATTATGAATTGAACAGCTATGTAAATCGGCAGCTGTACTTGGATAATAAATATTATGCATGGCAGACTCCACCACCTTCGCGTGCTCGCATTTATGCCTCCCCCTTTTGCTCATTCATTCCTGTTAGCTCGAGTAGCTCTGTTCCTGTGTGTGTTGGTGAATTCAAACCCTTCCCTTACCATGCATTCAACTCCATGGCACCAGTCATGCGAGTTGAGCCCAATGGAAATCAAGCCCTGTTAATGTTTGACAATGCCCACCAAGATTTGGAAGACAATGGATGGCTTACCTTCGTGAAACGATTCGAGGGTTTTAACCTTTGTGTAGCACGACAGTTTGTCGTGACCTTCGATGGTTGTCGAGCCAAGGTAGGCGACATACAGTTAGAAATTGATGAACAGTTTATCAGCTCAGCTACGGGGTTACCTACTTCAGGACAGCGTTGGTTTAAGAATTGCAAGGTCGAGGAAGTATCGTGGACATTGTTGTTTCAATCGCGCAAAATCACCTCCTGTGATAGAGGTATGCCCGTAACTATGCTTAAACAATGATGGCACGATTTATTAATTCTAGTCAAGCAGTTTGTGACCTGTGAAGGTCGATACGGGCTTGTGTTCCTCTACCACCTGCGTCTGCTTATGATTTTTATAGGGTATCCTCTAAACATGTCGTTCTACTTTCATCGGAGCCTGTATAAAATGTCTAAAAAGTTTAAGAGGCACAAGGTTGACAACAGCCTGTTTCACCATGGGCTTATTAAGCTCATCGTTGTTTATCATTTGAATTTGCATGGTGATAGTTGGAAGGCTTTCATCGCCCGTAATGGCTTTGAAGACACTGACCTTGTACAGGTTGATAAACCCATGGTAATTGAAACCAAGCCTGAACCGCCTGTACCCTTGCATCTTCTACTACCTAAACCCTCGGCCAACCCTCCTATCGACTTACCCGACACTATAACTAAGAGTGCAGAAGCCATTAAAAAGCCTATGAGAAAAAAGCCTAAGGAAAACATTGGTGCAAATGCCAAAGGGAAAAGGAATGCCAAACTCATTTCAAGAATGGCCAGAAACAAGCCGAAACCCTCTGTCGAGTCCAACCCTATAGTTTTGAGCGAGGATTCTGATTGGGATATTGAGCGTTTTCTGGCCAGCGAGTACGCCTAATCGCAGGGTTTATGTCCCGAACCCCCTTATGATTTTGTATCAAACCTACCCCCCTGCCTAAAGGACGACCCTAACTACCCAGGTATTAAATTGCCTTATGAAACCCTCGGTCATTTGTCCAAATCCTCGAAACCCACACAGTCACCCTATGACCAATGCAATTCATGGTTCGAAGATTCAATCATTGGAAGACCAGATTGCAGTCCTAACCAGTCAAAAATCCAAGCTCCAAGCGATAGATAAAAAGCAAAAGACAACCGGCTCCATCCTGTTCAAAAACGTGGAATCAACCACAGCTGTTGTAAATTCCAAGCTGGCATAATCAAGCAGCCTCATCGCTACACAGGTAAGGTTTTGACATCGTTTTGTTTTGTAAATAGTCTAGTTTGATATAATGATTTGAATTCAGCTTTTAAATAGTTCGATCACTCATTCAAATGCCTCTATCATTCAGTGATCATCCTGTACATGGCTTCGTTTTGATAAAAATAGAAGGAATTTCGATATATGATTTGCTCATAGATTTTTATTTGGATTGGAATGGTTATTCGTTTGGATTTTATTTTCTAAGTTATTCTGAGTGAAATAACGAAAGTAATGGTGTGTTTTCAATTCAATTCGTTTTGTGCCCACTCCCAACAAGAAGTTTTTATGCTTAATTTAGAAAACGATTTTGCTCGGATTCGATTTTGTTATCATTGGTATGCTATGATTGGTAAATGTCTTTGGGAGGATACTTGTTACGATGTTGTGTCATGTGATGTTCTATATTTGATTGTTTCCAAGTTGAGGATAATGACTCTGTTTCTTTGATGAAAATAATACGCTGAAATAACATTCGCGCCCGAATCGGGAATGAATCTGAATCATAACAACTATGTGAAAACCTTAGCCAATTGATTCGCTCTTATTCTAATTTGGCAAGTTTGTCCTATGAGTCGAGTTCAGATTATAATTGATGCTCTGTATTTTAAATTTGTGAAATGAATTGGTCAAACCCTGTTATGATTCGTTTGATTGAAACGATTGTGATCAAAATTGATCGATCTTGTTTGCTCGCTGTGCAAGGGTCAACGATCGAAATCTATAACAAACTCTGTTTGATTGATCCTGTTACGATTTTGGTTATGTGTCAGTTATGGTTTGAATTCATTCACATCCTAAATCGCTTGCTATACAGTTATCGTGATTTGAAAATAATCCTATTCGATTCGATTATTTCCTCTATTGATAAGACAATTGTAACGAAGTGTTTGCGATTTGTTTCATTTTCAATTGAATATTAAAATGATTTCATAACTGATGGATTCAATTTGTTGAGGAACGATTACGGTGATGTTTCACATGATTTCATTCACCCGACTTATGATAATAATCGAAACAGAGTATTTCTATCTTTACATTCAATTGAATGATGTGGATCCTATTGGATCAATTATTTCAAACTGAATGATTCATTTTCAGATATTTCTTAGATGATGATTAAATTTAATTCTTTAAAAAGATTTGAATTAATCTCAATGTTGATTATGTATCTTATTTAGACTAGCTACAGAATCGCATGATTCTATAGCTAGTCTATAGAATTAGATTTTTATTGTTTTATTAATAAAATATCTCTCTAACTTGTCTATTTCTCGCATGTTTCGGGTAAATTCGAATTGCATAATATTTGATGGACAGTTCAAGAAGATATTTGGATGTTTTAGTTTTTTATTTTCTTAGTTTAGATAACTTTGGGATATCTCCCAGATTTCATGTAACCAGTTTTATAACTTCCACGGGGAGGTTTTACCTTGTGGAAAACCTTGAAATACTTATTATTTTTTGTAATAAGCATCATTCTCGCTTGTGGGAGAACCAGGATTATGGATATCTAATAGAGACTGAGACAGAATTGATGTTCTGCTACAGCTTTAGCTTTTCATAATATCAATCTTTTGTTTCATGTTCATGTTTATCAATTTGCATTTGGTTAATTACTACTTTTGCTATCTTAGTCTTTTGCAAATGATATGATTTAATTAATATGATCCATATCTGATTTCTTCTAGTATTTAAAAACATAGCAATTACTTGATTCAGGTTATGAATGACAGATTTCTCTTCTTTATTAATTGAATTATTAAGTATAAGTTTTTGCATAATAGGTTTACCTAATTGCAGAGATTTATAAATCATAAAATTGTTATGATTTTTATGTCTTGTTTGTCCTGTAAACAAACTTAAAGAGCATCACAGCTATCGTTTACAAGAAGCTTCTGGATTAATCGGTGCGAGTTTCCTTCCTCCGATCTGCTAGCACAGTCATCATACACAGGACAAATCTGGAGCGTATTTCCAGGTTAGTTTGTGATTATTTTCGTTGATTTGATTAGATATATTTGTAGTTCAGGTCAGTGATTTAGTCTAGCATAGCTTTCTGTTTTATTTCTTGTTCATAAAACTAGAAAATCAAAAAATATTTTTTTTACTTTCTTAGGGCAGAATGCAAATGAGTTTTTCAGATTTTAATTAAATTTGTAAATTGTCAATATTGTACACTTTGTGAATAAGTTATATTGCAGTTAGTAATTAGATAGATAGTTAATTAGAGTTAGTATAGTAGTAATTAGTAGATTATATATATAGTTAGATTAGTTTAGTTTGTTTTAATAATTAGTTTTAGTTTAATTTGTTTAGTAGTTAGTTTTAATTAGATTAGTTTATTAGTTAGTTTTGTTTATTGTTAGTTAGTTTAGTTTGTTTTATTTAGTTTTAGTTAGATTAGTTAGTATAGATTAGTTTTCTCTTTTGTTCTTTTAGGACCTTAGATCGGCTAACGGAGCCACTAAACCCATCAAGGTGGTTCATTCCAAACGGCTTGGGTTATTGGACAACCCCGGACCGGTTCCACTCTCTCAGTTGACAGACGGTCGATTTCACCCGTCAACACCCCTAGAGCAACAATGACACAATGGAGTCGAGACTCATAAATAGCATGGCTGACACGAAGACATCGTCCCTGGCGAAGCCACCCAATGTTGTATGGCTATGGGTGTGCTGTTGTCAACAATCCCAACTGTTTGACGACCTCTACTGAGATGAGGTTCTTCTGGCTTCCGCTATCAACAATAAAATGCAGTGGGGTCCCCTTCAACCACACCAGTGAATGAAAATGATGCTCCCCCTCTTCAGAATCTATTGATTCTTTTGGTTGAATTATTGCGATCATGAAAATAGCAGTGGGGTCTAAGTCGATGACCTGTCTTGTATCAATAATTTCATAATCAAATTTTGAATAAGGTTCAGCTCCTTGTCTTTTATCTCGGCCACCAATGACTATTTTGAGAAACATTCATTAGTGTTGTGCAAGGGGATTTTTTTGAAATCACACCATTTTCCATTGTCCTTGTTCTTTCCGTGAACCTTCTTTTCCTGTGGCTTGGACTAGTTTTTGGGATGTTGTTTGTTAGGGCAGTATTTATCATACTTTTGTTGTTGCAAATTTGCAAACCTGAACTCCCGTTTGTTCTGGTGCTTAGACTTCTGCTCGATTTTAAAAACATATAGATAATAAAAACAGAGTGATGAGATGTCTAGAAAATCCATTTCAGTTTATATGTATTTGTTTAGAGCCCCACGGTATTTCAGAAACAAATGTCGTTCAAAGTCTTTAATACCCAGCTTGGTGCGCAAGGTATGGAAGGTATTGGTGAACTCTGGAACTGCTTGGCCCTTTTTTTTCCGCAGTGTGGTCCATCTCATGTATTGGTCCTCATAGTTTCCAACAGGGTAATAATGTTTCTTTATCGCATCCACAAAAAAATCCCAACTGGGCTCGGCCCCATATATTCCAAACTCCTCTGTGGAACTTTTCTCCTAGTAAGTTTTCCACCAATGTTTGACATGGGGGAGAGACTTAAGGAGTGTGAAGGTGATCTTTTCCTTGTTGGAGAAATTATGAACAGAGAAATAACCTTCTATCATATTTAACCATTATTATAAGGCATCTGCATCTATTTGTCCTTCAAATATGGGAATATCAAAATTAGCTTGTACCTTGAAAGGAGAGGTACTTCCAAATTGTTCGCTTGATGAATACGTGCTCATTATTATCGGCAGGCGTTGAAGGATGTGGGGAAAATTCTCCATCATTTCATCCCTCTGTCGCGTGAGAGCTTGCTCAAGCAACAAATTAATAGAATTGTTTGTTATGTCGTTTTTCTTTTCTTCCACCATGGAGGGTTTATTGTACATGCGAGATCAATTGTCTTCAAAAGAGACAAGCTTGAGACCCAACTTTCTATACTCAGACCTCGTCGATGACATGCATTGAAAAATGATCAAGAGCAGCCTGCTCGGATACCACTGATATGGATTGTTTTCAAAACGAAATGAGAGCGAAGATATAATAAAGCAATGTACAGAGATATCTCAGATATCCAATAATATAAAATAAATGTATCAGAGATGCAACCATAAACACAGATATACAATAATACACAATTTTCTATTAGTGAGCGAAAATGTACAAAGACTATTAAAATACAGAGTGAAAGACTCGCTAGAACGATGGCAACTTATCTTTGAGAAGAGATGTATCTGCTACTCGCATTTGCAAGAAGATGATTTTAGAATGAGGCTCCAAAGGCCTTTTTATCATAAATAAAATATGAAACCCTAACCCCAGAAGATGAAAAGCCCATAGTTTTGTGGACCCCGTTTTGGTTAGTTTGGTGTATTAACTTCCTGAGAGTGTAACTTTGGCATACGATCTTCATTTGGATGCAAGATAGCTTGTTGGAAAGGTATCACTGAGGATATTCATTTCAGGGGCTCAATCAGAGCCTTTGGCTATCATTGAGAAGTTCGATCCCGAAAAAACTTCATTTAGGCCCTCAAAATAGCCCCAAAAGTTAAAAACTGCTAAAAATAGTAAATTACCAAAATTGCCACAAAATTGTTTTTAGCCAGTTGGAAAAGGTGGGTGGATGTCGATATACACCTGTATCAATCCTCCCTCCTTAGGAAGAAATGGTCTCCATTGTTCTGAGTGCTCGGGGGAGAGGGAAAAGTGTTTGCTCAATCTACATCTTGATGAGTTGCTTACGTGTTGGAGAAGTTGCACTGCTTAGTATGTTGAAAGCTGCCACAAACCTATGGCTAGAAGGGTTGGACCTTTTTAACGAGTCCAGTTACATGATATGTCTATGTGCAGAAGGCATATTTACACCTTGCTTCAATCTTGTCGACCTGTAGCTATTGGATAGAGGGTGCTTGGATTGAGGCTGCACTAATGTTCTTTTGTTCGTGATTTGAACAGACTATGAAAATGTTGAATTTTGTAGTATGAGATACTACCTTGCGGAACTATTTAGGTGGGACAATAGTCAAAATTACCTTTGGTATCCAATAAAGATGAACCCCCAGAGTAACAATGACACTACGGGGTCGAGACTCATAAATATCATGGCTCTTTCACATATATGGTTGGCCCAAGAGAACATCACATACATCCAGAGGGGAAACATCACATAATACCTCGTCCTTGAAGGGCTAGATGTCGTATGACAATCGGCATTATTGGTTGACATGAATATCTCGTCCCTAGTGAAGCCACTCGATGTTGTATGGTTGCGGGTGTGGTGTTGTCGACAATCCCAACTTCTAGACGACCTATGTTGAGATTATGTTCTTCTAGCTTTCGCTATCAATAATAAAATGCAGCGGGGTCTCCTTCACCCACATCTATGAATGAAAAAGGCGCTCCCCCTCTTCAGAATCTATTGGTTCTTCTGGTTGAATTACTGCGGCCGTGACAATAGTAGTGGGGTCTATGTCGATTATTTGTCTTCTATAAGTATTTTCATAATCAAATTCTGAATCAAGGTTCGACTCCTTATCTTTTATATCGAGCACCAGTGACTATTTTGAGCGACATTCATCAATGTTGTGTCATGGGATTTTGTGAAAATCACACCATTTTCTAGTGTCCTTCTTTGTATTTCCATGACCCTTCTTTTCCTGTGGCTTCGACTAGTTTTCTGGATGTTGTTTGTTAAGGTTGTATTTACAATACTTTGGTTGTTGGGGATTTGCAGACCCGAACTCCCATTTGTTCTGGTGCTTAAAATTATGCTCGACTTTAACAACATATTGATAAGAAGAATCAAGTGATGAGATGTCCAGAAAATCCATTTCAGCTTGGATGTATCTGTGTAGAGCCCCGCGGTATTTCAGAACCAAATGTCGTTCGGAGTATTTGATACCCAGCCTGGTGTGCAAGGTATGGAAGGTATTGGTGAACTTCGGAACTGCTTGGCCCCTTTATTGTTGCAGTGTGGTCCATCTCATGTACTATTCCTCATAGTTGCCAACATGGTAATACTGTTACTTTATCGCAACCCAAAAAATATCTCAAGTGGGTTCAACTCCATATATTCTAGACTCCTCTGTGGAACTTTGATCCCAGTAAATTTCCCACCAATGTTTGACATGGGGGAGAGACTTAAGGAGTGCGACGGTGATCTTTTCCCTGTCGAAGAAATTATGAACAGAGAAATAACCTTCTAGCAAATTTAACCATTTTTCTAAGGCATCCGCATATATCTGTCCTTCAAATATAGGAATATCAAAATTAACTTGTACCTTGAAAGGAGAGGTACCTCCAAAGTGGTCGCTTTATGAATAAGTGCATGTTGTTATCAACAGGCCTTGAAGGATGTGGGAAAAATATCCATCATTTCGTCCCTCTCTCATGCGAGAGCTTGCTCAGCCAACAGATTAATAGAATTGTTTTCTTTGTTGTTTTTATTTTCTTCTGCCATGGAGGGTTTCTTGGACATGCGAGAGTGATTTTATTCAAGAGAGACAAGCTCGAGACCCAAATTTCTATACCTGGACCTCGTCCGCGACATGCACTGAAAAATGATCAAAAGCATCATGCTCTGATACCATTGATCTAGATTGTTTTCGGCACAAAATGAGAACGGAGATATAATAAAGCAATGTATGGAGATATCTTAGATATCAAATAATATAACAAAAATGTATCAGAGATACAACCATAAACGCAGAGATACATAATACACAATTTTCTGTTAATGAGCGAAAATGAACAAAGACTATAAAAATACAGAGTGAAAGACTCGCTAGAATGGTGACAGCTTATCTCTGAGAAGAGATCTGTTTGCTAATCGCATTTGGAAGAAGATGGTTTTACAATGAGGCTCCAAAGACATTTTTATCATAAAGAAAATCCAAAACCCTAACCCCGGAAAATGAAAAACCAACAGTTTTGTGGACCCCGTTTTTGGTAGTTTGTTGTATCAACTTCTCGGGGGCATAACTTTGACATATGATCTTCGTTTCGGGTGCACGATAGCTTGTTGGAAACTTATCATCGAGTAGATTCATTTTGGGGGCTCAATCAAAGCCTTCAACTAACATTGAGAAGCTTGATCTGAGAAAAACTTCATTTAGGCCCTCAAAATAGCCCCAAAAGTTTAAAACTGCTAAAAATAGTAAATTACCAAAATTACCATAAAATTGTTTTGAGTCAATTGGAAAAGGTGGGTGGCCACCGATATCCACCTGGATCAATCCTCCCTCCTTAGGAGGGATTGGTCTCCATTGCGTTGAGTTCGCAGGGGAGAGGGAAAATTGTTTGCTTAATCTGCATCTTGATGAGTACCCGTGGGAGAGGGAAAAGTGTGGTCCATCTCATGTACTAGTCCTCATAGTTGCCAATAGGGTAATATTGTTACTTTACCGCATCCACAAAAAAATCCCAAGTGGGATCGACCGCATGTATTCCAGACTCCTCTGTGGAAATTTGCTCCCAGTAAGTTTCCCACTAATGTTTGACATGGGGGAGAGACTTAAGGAGTGTGAAGGTGACCTTTTCCTTGTCGGAGAAATTATAAACAGAGAAATAACCTTCTAGAATATTTAACCATTTTTCTAAGGCATTCGCATCTATCTTACCTTCAAATATGGGAATATTAAAATTAACTTGTACCTTGAAAGGTGAGGTACTTCCAAAGTGGTCACTTGATGAAGATGTGCCTGTTGTTATCGAAAAACATTGAAGGATGTGGGAAAAATTATCCATAATTTTGTCCCTCTATAGTGTGAGAGCTTGCTCAAGCAACAGATTAATAGAATTGCATGCTCTGTCATTTTTCTTTTCTTCCGCCATGGAGGGTTTCTTGGACGTGCGAGAGCAATTGTCTTTGAGAGAGACAAGCTCGAGACCTAACTTTCTATACTCGGACCTCGTCGGCAACATGCACTGAAAAACGATCAAGAGCATCCTGCTCTGATACCATTGATCTGGATTATTTTCGGCACTAAATGAGAGCGGACATATAATAAAGAAATGTACAAAGATATCTCAGATATCCAGTAATATAATAGAAATTTATCAAAGATGCACCCATAAACACAAAGATACAATAATACACAATTTTCTATTAATGAGCAAAAATGTACAAAGACTGTAAAAATACAGAGTGAAAGACTCGCTAGAATGGTAATAGCTTATCTTTGTTAAGAGATGTGTCTTCTTCTCGCATTTGCAAGAAGATGAATTTACAATGAGGCTCCAAAGGGATTTTTATCATAAATAAAATCCAAAACCCTAACCCTAGAAGATGAAAAGCCAACAGTTTTGTAGACCCTGTTTTGGGTAGTTTGGTGTATCAACTTCCAGGGGGCATAACTTTGGCATATGATCTCCACTTGGGGCGCACAATAGCTTGTTGGAAAGGTATCGCCAAGGAGATTCATGTTGGGGGCTCAATCAGAGCCTACAACTATATTTGAGAATCTCAATCCCAAAAAACCTTCATTTAGGCCCTTAAAATGGCCCCGGAAATTAAAAACTACTAAAAATAGTAAATTACCAAAATTGCCAGAAAATTGTTTTGAGCCAGTTGGAAAATGTGGGTGGCCATCGATATCCACCTGGATAAATCCTCCATCCTTTGGAAGTAATGGTTTCCATTGCGTTGAGTGCCTGGGGGAGAGGGAAAAACATTTGCTCAATCTGCATCTTGATGAGTTGCTTGCCTTATTGGAGAATTTATGTTGCTTAGCTTGTTGAAGGTTGTCACGAACCTATGGATGGAAGGGTTTGACCTTTTAAACTAGTCTAGCTACCTAAGATGCCTGTGTGCAGAAGGAATATTTAAACTTTGTTGCAATCTTGTCGACCTGCTTTTGTTGGATAGAAGGTGTTTGGACTGAGGCTGCAATGGTTCTTATGTTCACACTTTGAACAAACTATGAAGAAGCTAAATTTTGTAGTATGAGATACTACCTTGTGGCACTGTTTAGGTGGGACAATAGTCAAAATTACCTCTGGTATCCTGTAGAGATGACCCCCCAGAGTAACAATGACAATACGGGATTGAGACTCATAAATATCATGGCTCTTCCACATATATGGTTGTCCCAAGAGAACATCATAGACATCTAGGGGGGAAACATCACATAATACCTCATCCTTGAAGGGTTGGATGTCGTATGACAATCGACACTGTTGGCTAACACGAAGATCTCATCCCTGGCGAAGCCACCCGATGTTGTATGGTTGCGGGTGTGGTGTTGTCGACAATCCAAACTATTTGACGACCTCTTCTAAGATGAGTTTTTTTTGGCTTCTGCTATCAACAATAAAATGTAGCAGGGTCCCTTCACCAACATTTGTGAATGAAAAATGTCCTCCGCCTCTTTTGACTCTGTTGGTTCTTCTGGTTGAATTGTTGTGGTCACGACAATAGTAGTGGGGTCTGCGTTGATTATCTGTCTTCTATCAGTATTTTCAAAATCAAATTTTGAATCATGGTTCGGCTCCTTGTCTTTTATCTCGGCCACCAATGACTGTTTTGAGCAACATTCATCGGTGTTGTGCTAGGGGCTTTTGTGGAGATCACACCATTTTCTAGTGCCCTTCTTCATCTTTCTGTGACCCTTCTTTTGTTGTGGCTTGGACTGGTTTTTGGGATGTTGTTTGTTAGGGTTGTATTTATCATACTTTGGTTGTTGCAGATTTTCAAACCTGAACTCCCGTTTGTTCTAGTGCTTAAAATTCTCCTTGATTTTAATAGCATATTGATAAGCAGAACCGAGTGATGAGATGTCCAGAAAATCCATTTCAGTTTGGATGTATATGTGTAGAGCCCCACGGTATTTCAGAACCAAATGTTGTTCGAAGTCTTTGATACTTAGCTTGGTGTGCAAGGTATGGAAGGTATTGGTGAACTCCATAATTGCTTCGCCACTTTCTTGTCGTAGTGTGGTCCATCTCATGTACTGGTCCTCATAGTTTTAAGGAGGGTAATACTGTTCCTTTACCGCATCCACACAAAAATCCCAAGTGGGCTCAGCCCCATATATTCTAGACTCCTCTGTGGAAATTTTATCCCAGTAAGTTTCCCACCAATGTTTGACATGGGGGAGAGACTTGAGGAGTGTGAAAGTGATTTTCCCTATCAAAGAAATTATGAATAGAGAAATAACCTTCTAGCAGATTTAACCATTTTTCTAAGGCATCTGCATCTATCTGTCCTTCAAATATGAGAATATAAAAATTAACTAGTACCTTGAAAGGCGAGGTACTTCCAAAGTGGTCGCTTGATGAATATGTTCTCGTTGTTATCGGCAGGCGTTGAAGGATGTGGGAAAAATTCTCCATCATTTTGTCCCTCTGTCGCGTGAGAGATTTCTCAAGAAACATATTAATAGAATCGTCTACACAATAATTTTTCTTTTCTTCCGCCATGGAGGGTTTCTTGGACGTGCGAGAGATATTGTCTTCAAGAGAGACAAGCAGGAGACCCAACTTTCTATATTCGGACCTCGTCTGTGACATGCATTGAAAAACGATCAAGAGCAGCCTGCTCTGATACCACTGATCCGGATTATTTTCGGCATGAAATTAGAGTGGAGATATAATAAAGCCATGTATAGAGATATCTCGAACATCCAATAATATAATAGAAATGTGTCAAAGATGCAACCATAAACACAGAGATACATTTATAGACAATTTTCTATTAATGAGCGAAAATGTACAAAGACTGTAAAAATATAGAGTGAAAGACTCGCTAGAATGGTGGCAGCTTATCTCTAAGAAGAGACGTGTTCGCTACTCTGATTTGCAAGAAGATGGTTTTACAATGAGGCTCCAAAGGCATTTTTATCATAAATAAAATCCAAAACCCTAACCTCAGAAGATGAAATGCTAACAGTTTTTTCGACCCCATTTTTGGTAGTTTGGTGTATCAACTTCACGGGGCGTAACTTTGGCATACGAGCTCAGTTTGGAGCGCACGATAGCTTGTTTGAAAGGTATCACCAAGGATATTCATTTCCAGGGTTCACTCAGAGCCTTCGACTATCATTAAGAAGCTCGATCCCCAAAAACCTTCATTTACCCCCTCAAAATGGCCCCATAAGTAAAAAATTGTTAAAAATAGTAAATTACCAAAATTGCGAGAAAATTGTTTTGAGCCAGTTGGAAAAGGTGGGTTACCACCAATCTGCACTTGAATCAATCCTCCCTCCTTAGGAAGCAATGGTCTCCATTGCGTTGAGTGCCCAGAGGAGGGGAAAAACTGTTTGCTCAATCTGCATCTTGATGAGTTGATTGCCTTGTTGGAGAAGTTGTGTTGCTTAGCTTGTTGAAGGTTGTCACTGTTAGCACAAGATTGGTTAAGGTGCCAAGTGTCAAGAAAAAGAATTGAAAACAATCTCACAAGGTTCCAAGAATAAAAATCACGGATTTATGCTACTGAATTGCACGCAGACACACAGGTGGGCGCTACCTAAATTCTGGCAAAAAATGAATTGTGCAGAGTTATTTTACCAGTTTCGAGTCACTAACTTGAAACTTGGATTATGAACAATTGAGAAAGTATTTTTGAAAACTGGAGGAGGTTTTTGTTCATAACATTCAAAATAAAAAAAACCTCTCTCTGTTTTTCAAAAGGTGATATGGTTTGAGAAATATTAGACATATAAGTGACGTTACCAATTGTTTTACAGCAGCGCTACCTAATTTCCTGTAGGGGTCACGGTTTTGATTTTCGACTTGTTGGGAGGTTGCCACCTGTGAAGGAGGATTTGAATGGATTATCAAGGATTAGTTAGACGTCAAGGGACACCTGCACCTAAGATTTAGTTCCATCAAAGGCCTCATTCATGAGGTGGAAACAATTTATTAATGACTTCCAACAAATTCCTGAAAATTAGCAGTTTGTTGGATTTTTGTCTCTTTGATTGTTGCCACCTATATCCAAGGCTTAGAATCCAATGGAGGAGATGGGATTTGACCTCCTAAGGTTATTTGGATGTTATTTTCTATTTAAGGTAGGATATCTCTTGAGGAGTGGGGTTGGATTCATGATCCAAGAGAGGAGAGAGCTAGAGGAACAGTTTATTTGCTCAATTGTAAGCCTGAGGGCCTCTTGTAATTAACATTTATGCCATTAAAGATTCATGAGAGTTGCTTATCAGACTTTGTGTTCTTTGTTATCATTTTATCTTGTCATCTTTCTTGATTAATATTTATAGATTTTGAAGATCAAAAGCTTCCTTCGGTTAATGAATTCATGAGTTGCAAAGGATTTGTGGTAATTTCTTGTTAATCACATATTATTGTTCAAGAACTCTTAAATCTATATTACAGAGAGGATCTCTATTATGTGGATATTCTTCTCTTTGTGTACCTTCTATTATTCTATCCATCTTTTCATAAGCTTTTTGTCTAGTAGGCAACTTGATTACCTTTGATCTGTAGGATGTTATGACTCCATTCCCAATGGAATGTATTTGTAGCAGTCTAACGCCATTCTTTTTACTCTTCTCTTGCTAATCCACCTATTCAAACTATTTTAATCCATTTACATTTCTATGTTATAAAGCTTACTCTCATTTGCAATCTGGGAGTGACTCTTGGAGTGATAACAGTCACGAACCTATGGCTGGAAGGGTTGGACCTTTTTAACCAGTCTAGCTACATGAGATGCCTATGTGTAGAAGGAATATTTACACTTTGTTGCAATCTTGGCGACCTACCTCTATTGGATAGAAGGTGCTTGGAATGAGGATGCAGTGGTGTTCTTTTATTCACGCTTTGAACAGACTGTGAAGAAGTTGAATTTTGTAGTATAAGATACTACCTTGTGACACTAGTTAGGTGGGACAATATTCAGAATTACCTCTGGTATCCTATAGAGATGACCCCCCAGAGTAACAATGACACTACAGGGTCGATACTCATAAATAGCATGGTGCTTCCACATATATGGTTGGCCCAAGAGAATATCATAGACATCCAGGGGGAAACATCACATAATACCTCATCCTTGAAGGGTTAGATGTCGTATGACAATCGAAATTGCTAACTGACACAAATATCTCGTCACTGGCGAAGCCAACCGATGTTGTATGGTTGCGGGTGTGGTGTTGTCGACAATCCCAACTATTTAACGACCTCTTTTGAGATGAGGTTCTTTTGGCTTCCGCTATCAACAATAAAATGTAGCAGGGTCCCCTTCACCCACATCTGTGAATGAAAAAGTCTCTCCCCCTCTTCAGAATCTGTTAGTTCTTCTAGTTGAATGTTGTGGTCGCGACAATAGCAGTGGGGTCTGCGTCGATGATCTGTCTTTTATCAGTATTTTCATAATCAAATTCAGAATCACGATTCGGCTCCCTGTATTTTATTTCAACCACCAATGATTGTTTTGAGCGACATTCATCGATGTTGTGCCAAGGGATTTTGTGGAAATCACACCATTTTCCAGTGTCCTTCTTCAACTTTACGTGACCCTTCTTTTCCTGTGGCTTGGACTGATTTTCGGGATGTTGTTTGTTAGGGCCGTATTTATCATACTTTGGTTTTTGTGGATTTTGGACCCGAACTCCCGTTTGTTCGGGTGCTTAAACTTTTTCTCGATTTTAACGACATATCGATAAGCATAATTGAGTGATGAGATGTCCAGAAAATCCATTTTAGTTTGGATGTATCTGTGTAGAGCCCCATGATATTTTAGAGCCAAATGTCATTCAGAGTCTTTGATACCCAGCTTGGTGCGCAAGGTATGGAAGGTATTGGTCAACTCAGGAACTACTTGGCCCCTTTCTTGCCAAAGTGTGGTCTGTCTCATGTACTGGTCCTCATAGTTGCCAACAGAGTTATATTGTTCCTTTACTGCATCCACAAAAAAATCCCAAGTGGGCTCAACCCCATATATTCCAGACTCCTCTGTGAAACTTTGCTCCCAGTAAGTTTCCCACCAATGTTTGACATGGGGGAGAGACTTGAGGAGTGCGAAGGTGATCTTTTCCCTGTCAGAGAAATTATGAACAAAGAAATAACCTTCTAGCAGATTTAACCATTTTATAAGGCATCCACATCTATCTGTCCTTCAAATATAGGAATATCAAAACTAACTTGTACCTTTAAAGGTGAGGTACTTCCAAAGTGGTCGCTTGATGAAGACGCGTCTCTTGTTATCGGCAGGCATTGAAGGATGTGGGAAATATTCTCTATCATTTCCTCCCTCTGTCGCGTGAGAGATTTCTCAAGCAACAGATTAACAGAATCGCTTGCTCGGTCATTTTTATTTTCTTCCACCGTTGAGGGTTTCTTGAACGTGTGAGAGTGATTGTATTCAAGAGAGACAAGCTCGAGACCCAACTTGCTATACTCGGACCTCGTCGGTGATGTGCACTGAAAAATGATCAAGAGAACCCTGCTCTGATACCACTGATCCAGATTATTTTCAACACGAAATGAGAGCGGAGATAAAATAAAGAAATGTACATAGATATATATGATATCCAGTAATATAACAGAAATGTATCAGAGATGCAATCATAAACACAAAGATAAAGTAATACACAAATTTCTATTAATGAGCGAAAATGTACAAAAAATGTAAAAATACAGAATGAAAGACTCGCTAGAATGGTGGCAGCTTATCTCTGAGAAGAGATGTCTCTGCTACTCGCATTTGCAAGAATATGATTTTACAATGAGGCTCCAAAGGTATTTTTATCATAAAGAAAATCCAAAACCCTAACCCCAGAAGATAAAAAGCCAACAGTTTTGTGGACCCTGTTTTGGGCAGTTTGGTGTATCAACTTCTAGAGGGCATAACTTTGGCATACGATCTTTGTTTGGGGTGCACGATAGCTCGTTGGAAAGGTATCTCTGAGGGGATTCATTTTTTAGTATCAATCATATACTTTGGCAATCATTGAGAAGCTCGATTCCGAAAAACCTTCATTTAGGCCCTCAAAATGGCCTTGGAAGTTAAAAACTGCTAAAAATAATAAATTACCAAAATTGCCAGAAAATTGTTTTGATCCAATTGGAAAAGTTGGGTGGCCATTGATATCCACCTAGATCAATCCTCCATCCTTAGGAATCAATGGTCTCCATTGTGTTGAGTGCCTAGGGGAGAGGGAAAAGCGTTTGCTAAATGTGCATCTTGATGAGTTGCTTACCTTGTTGCAGAAGTTGCATTGCTTAGCTTGTTGAAGGTTGTCACGAACCCATGGTTGGAAGGGTTGGACCCTTTTAACTAGTCTGGATACATGAGATCCATGTGTTTAGAAGGAATATATACACTTTGTTGCAATCTTGTCAACATGCTTTTGTTGGATAGAAGGTGCTTGGACTGAGGCTGCAGTGGTGTTCTTTTGTTCACGCTTTGAACAAACTGTGAATAAGCTTAATTTTGTAGTATGAGATACTACATTGTGGCACTGTTCAGGTGGAATAATAGTTGGAATTACCTCTGGTATCCTGTAAAAATGACCCCCCAAAGTAACAATGACACTACAGGGTTGAGACTCATAAATAGCATGGCGCTTCCACATATATGGTTGGCCCAAAAGAACATCACAGACATGCAGGGGGGAAACATCACATAATACCTTATCCTTGAAGGGTTGGATGTCGTATGACAATCAACATTGTTGGCTGACACAAACATTGCATCTTTGGCGAAGCCACCTGATGTTGTATGGTTGCAGGTGTGGTGTTGTCGACAATCCCAACTGTTTCACGACCTCTTATGAGATGAGGTTCTTCTAGCTTTCGTTATCAACAATAAAATGCAGTGGGGTCCCCTTCACCCACATCTGTGAATGAAAAAGGTGCTCCCCCTCTTCAAAATCTGTTGGTTCTTGTAGTTGAATTGTTTTGGTCGCGACAATAGCAGTGGGGTCTGCATCGATGATCTGTCTTCTATCAGTATATTCCTAATCAAATTTCGAATCATGGTTCATCTATTTGTCTTTTATCTTGGCCACCAATGACTGTTTTGAGAGACATTCCTCAGTGTTGTGCCAAGGAATTTTGTGGAAATCACACCATTTTCCAGTGTCCTTCTTCGTCTTTTCGTGATCCTTCTTTTCCTGTAGCTTGGACTGGTTTTCAAGATGTTGTTTGTTAGGGTTGTATTTATCATACTTTGGTTGTTGCGGATTTGCAGACCCGAACTCCCGTTTTTTCTGGTGCTTAAACTTCTGCTCGATTTTAACAGCATATCGATAAGAAGAACTGAGTGATGAGATGTCGAGAAAAACCATTTTAGTTTGGATGTATCTTTGTAGAGCCCCATGGTATTTTAGAACCAGATGTTATTCAAAGCCTTTGATACCAAGTTTGGTGCGCAAGGTATGGAAGGTATTAGTGAACTCCATAATGGCTTGGCCCCTTTCTTGCGGCAGTGTGGTCCATCTCATGTACTAGTCCTCATAGTTGTCAACAGGGTAATACTGTTCCTTTACCGCATCCATAAAAAATCCCAAGTGGGCTCAGCCCCATATATTCTAGACTCTTGCATGGAACTTTGCTCTTAGTAAGTTTCCCACCAATGTTTGACATGGGGGATAGACTTAAGGAGTGTGAAGGTGATCTTTTCCCTGTCAGAGAAATTATGAATAGAGAAATAACCTTCTAGAAGATTTAACAATTTTTCTAAGGCTTTGAACACCTTAACACCTTAAGTTGCTTACCTTCAATTATGAGAATATCAAAATTAACTTATATCTTGAAAGGAGAGGTACTTCCAAAGTGGTCGCTTGATGAAGATGCGCTTTGAACACATTGTGAAGAAGTTGAATTTTGTAGAATGAGATACTACCTTGCAGCACTGTTTAGGTGGGACAATAGTCGAAATTACCTCTGGTATCCTATAGAGAAGACCCCCCAGAGCAACAATGACACTATGGGGTCGAGACTCATAAATAGCATGGCGCTTCCACATATATGGTTGGCCCAAGAGAACATCACAGACATCCAGGGGGTAAACATCACATAATACCTCGTCCTTGAAGGGTTGGATGTCGTATGACAGTCAACACTGCTGGCTGACACGAAGATCTCGTCCCTAGTGAATCCACCCGATGTTGTATTGTTGCGGATGTGGTGTTGTCGACAATCCCAATTGTTTGATTACCTCTGTTGAGATGAGTTTCTTCTGGCTTTTGCTATCAACAATAAAATGCAGCGGGGTCCCCTTCACCCACATCTGTAATGAAAAAGGTGCTCCCCCTCTTCAGAATATGTTGGTTCTTCTGGTTGAATTACTACAGTCGCGACAATAGCAGTGGGGTCTGCATCGATGATCTATCTTCTATCAGTATTTTCATAATCAAATTTTGAATCAGGGTTAGACTCCTTGTCTTTTATCTCGGCCACCAATGACTACTTTGAGATACATTCATCGATGTTGTGCCAAGGAATTTTGTGTAAATCACACCATTTTCATGTGTCCTTATTCGTCTTTTCGTGACACTTCTTTTCCTATGGCTTCGACTGATTTTTGGGATGTTGTTTGTTAGGGTCGTATTTATCATACTTTGGTTGTTGTGGATTTGCATACCCAAACTCTTGTTTGTTCTAGTGTTTAAACTTCTACTCGATTTTAATAGCATATCGATAAGAAGAACTGAGTGATGAGATGTCCAGAAAATCCATTTCAATTTGGATGTATCTGTGTATAGCGACACGGTATTTCAGTACCAAATATCATTTGGAGTTTTTAATACCCAACTTGGTGTGCAAGGTATGGAAGGTATTGGTGAACTCTCGAACTGTTTGGCCCCTTTCTTGCTGCATTGTTGTCCATCTCATGTACTGGTCCTCATAGTTTCCAATAAGGTAATATTGTTCCTTTACCGCATCCACAAAAAAATACCAAGTGGGCTCGGCCCCATATATTCTAGACTCCTCTGTGGAACTTTTCTCCCAGTAAGTTTCCCGCCAATGTTCTACATGGGGGAGAGACTTAAGGAGTGTGAAGATGATCTTTTCCCTGTCGGAGAAATTATGAATAGAGAAATAACCTTCTAGCATATTTAACCATTTTTTCTAAGGCATTTGCATCTATCTGTCCTTCAAATATGGGAATATCAAAATTAACTTGTACCTTGAAAGGCAAGGTACTTCCAAAGTTGTTGCTTGATGAGGTATCTTGGGAAACCCTTCTCAACAAGGGAATAAAACCCAGTTAATCCTTTACTATATTCTTCAAGAGAAAGACCGCCGCCACCATAAACACCTAGCACACAAAAAGGTGCTCACAAACCCTAGAAACCTAGCGCCCAAGAGAGGTATGCACTTTTCTCGAGAACAAGTGTTTGCTGAAATTTCCAAGAGCACACTTGTGATATCATTCCTCAATGGGGAATTTACCTTTACTTATATTAGACTGAACCTGTCAACAATAGTGTCTATTGGCACAATGGGCCAACCTCAATAACTTATAATATAATTAATAATTACCTTATTAATTATCTTTTACATTAATTAGCTTTTACATTAAGGTGGGGCCGACCTGTACCCTTTAGATAACAATTAGGTTGTAGGTAAGTTTGACTCTTGAACAATATAGCAAGGGATCTTATACACCCACTATTTCTCAGCCACTAGGGGCACATCTATCTGTGCTCAGCCACATGGATGTCTCTCTATCTTACAGGAGAACCACACTCACTAGTACTCAGCCACTAGGATCACATTCACATGTGCTCATCCACAGACACGTCCAACTCAGCAGATCTTCTTTCTCACTGCGTTACACAGGAGGGTCATCTGGATTTCATCATCTCAAATATCTTCTTGGAGGAGGCTAATAAATCGTTTCATATCTATATCAAAATGAGGCTAATACATTGTTTCATCTATGTTTCCTGTTGCACCAGGAAACCATGGCAAACTTCACAGTCAAACAACAACCATATGTGTTCTTCCGGTCCATTATACTTTCTGTCTATTCTACATATCCCTGCAAACTCAAGTCTACACTGAAGGCATATCTCATGCCACATCTAATTATTCCTCGTAGATATATCAATACATGTTTCATTGTTGTCCAGTGAGTCTATCTCGGGTGAATCAAGAATTGGCTAAGTACATTCTCCACATAACATATATCGAGCCTGGGTTTAACCAGATACATTTGTGATCCAATCAGTTGTGGAACAATCTCGTCTGAATCATCATCATCGGTGTAGGCATGGATTTGCATTCTGTCATACTGAACTTCTTTAATATCCCCACTGTATATTTTCCTTGACTCAAGAAAATCTCATCGGTCCTCTGTCATACTTCTTGTCCCAAGAAGTAGTGCATCATACCCAGATCCTTCATCTCAAAATCAGAAGTCAAGGCTTATTTGTATCTAACAACAAGTCTTTCTAAATAATTCACAAGGCTTTCTGAATAATTCACCAAAATCAGACTCTCGTCACCAACAATGTAATAATGTAGGTTTGGATTAGCAAAACTCTTGTTGAAACCCAACTCATCAAGAATCCATCCATCTGATGTAGTTTCCAACTCATGGATGGTAGTATAGATGAAAGTGTATCGGGCTTACTGGATAAAGTGTATAATCATATACAACTCCCTCTGTTTGTGGGAATCCTCTGGCTACAGATATCGCTTTGTATTTCTCGACACTTCCATCAACTCCATGCTTGATCTTATAGATTCACTTGGAATTCACCACGGACTTCCCTTCTGGTCTCGGAACAATATCTCATGCATCATTCTTTAAGGTATGTTGGTATTCTTCTTATCATGGCAACTTTCCATACCTATTCACTTGTTGCTTCTCCATGTCAAGAAGGCTCAGAATCAATGATGTGGCTCATGGATGAAGAGTAGCTCAAAAATCTCTTTGCTTTCTCGGGATGTGCCTTGAGGGGCTTGTGTGTTCCTCTTCCTCCTACAGAGTTTGTCGAGCCTAGGTAGGCCATTTATGCCCTACTGCAATATCTCTAGGCATATCAACTGGAGCAACTGGATCAGCTGGAATAATGTATGTCTCCCTCTAAACTGCTGAAGGGGGAGAAGATATTGTCTCACTGTCAATATCCATCTGATATTCTATGGATCTTTGAAGGGTTATCTCTTCTTCAAAATCAACATCTCTGCTAGTCTCAATCTGTCTCTGACCAGGGATGTAGATCTGATATGTCTTAGAAGATTCATTGTTATCCCATAAATGTATCATTTCTCCCTGAAGGGTCTAGCTTGGACCTTTTCTCTTTGGGTACATGAAAAAATACATTGTGCACCCAAATATCATGAAGTGTTCAATATTGGGCTTCACTCCGGTGAAGGCTTCTTCGGGAGTTATGTTCTTCAAAATTTGGTGAGGACTCATATACTGTGTCATGCATACTTCTGCCCACAGAATCGTAGAAGGATTTTGATCATGTATTATTGCATTGATTGCCTTAATGATGGTTTTCTTATTCCTCCTTCTCAAATATTTTTGACTCCCTTTGAAGTCTAAAGTATAACCATCTTCCTTTGTTGTTAACCTGCCTGAAACAAGAGAACAAACAAAAGGAAACAAACCAAGAATATATCCTAAAGGAGAATAATGAGTACATCTCTAAAATAAAAACATTTTAAGGATTGTTGTCACAATTACAACACTTATTTGTAATGTAGCAACTTTAGAAATGTAGGTTAGAGGCATGATAATTAAAACAACTAAACCTGGAGTCTTCACTTCCAGTGTGTTGTTCCTCTGAATGTACTGAGATCCCTCTGGATCCATGACTTCATAAAAGGTTCCTTCCTCCTGCAATTTCCCTCATGACAATGATACAAATAATATATACAAGTGCATACATGAGGATGTTGATATGATTTCTCCAATGGCACCTGGTTTATCTTTGTCCTCTAAGATATTTATGAAGAATATAGTCACAATGTCATCTTTTGTCATCTTTGTTATTTTGAAGTTGGCCCTTCAATGTAAGGGCTTGAGTGATGATTGGCTTCCTTGTCTTGACGTCATCTTCCTTCCATTCATTGATAGTTGTCTCTGGTAAACCTTTTTGTATCACCCACAATAAGTCCTCCTCTGAAGTCTTCTCTTCCAGGAAATTGAAGTTGCTCTGATACCATGTTGATTTTTCAATAATCTAGGTTTAAGCATGAAGTTCATTCCATTTTAGCATTTTACTTAAACCATAGACAATTTGTTGTAGAAACCAAGATCACAAGAAGTATCCTTGGAAACCCTTCTCAACAAGGGAAGAAAACCCAACTAATCCTTTGTCATATTCTTCAAGAGAAAGACCTCCATCACCATAAACACCTAGCACACAAAAGGGTGCTCACAAACCCTAGAAACCTAGCACCCAAGCGAGGTGCACACTTTTCCCAAGAACAAGTGTTTGCATAAATTTCCAAACTCACACTTGTGATATCATTCCTTAATGGGGAATTTACCTTTACTTATATTAGACTGAACCTGTCAACAGTAGTGTCTATTGGTACAACGGGGTCGACCTTAATAACTTATAATATTATTAATAATTACCATATTAATTATCTTTTACATTAAGGTGGGACCGACCTGTACCCTTTACATAACAATTAGGGTTACAGGTAAGTCTGACTCTTGAACAATATAGCAAGGGATCTTATACACCCACCAGTGCTCAGCCACTAGGGGCACATCCATTTGTGCTTAGCCACATGGATGTCTCTCTATCTCACAATGTCTCATAGGAGAACCATAGTAACTAGTGATCAGCCACTAGGATCATGTTCACATGTGCTCATCCACAGGCACGTCCAACTCAATAGATCTTCTTTCTCACTTCGTTACACAAGAGGGTCATCTGGAGTTCATCATCTAAACTCTCTGCTCAGAGGAGGTTAATACATCATTTCATATCTGTCTCAGAACGATGCACCATCTCATGAGATTTCACGCGTTCACCTGTGCTCAGCCACAGGCACGTCCAACTTAGCATATCTTCTTTCTCACTGTGTTACACAGGAGAATCATCTAGAGTTCATATCAACTCTCTGTAAGGAGGAGGCCAACACAACATTCTAGTTCTGTCTCAGATAGGAACCATGCACCCAACTCATGGGCTCTCTCTCTCAAGTCTATGTCCTGGAGGATGTCTCACGCAGTTGTAATCATCAATAGACGCACCCGTTGTTATTGGCAGGCGTTGAAGGATGTGGGAAAAAATCTCCATCATTTAGTCCCTCTATCGCGTGAGAGCTTGCTCAAGAAACAGATTAATAGAATCGTATGCTTTGTCATTTTTCTTTTCTTCTACCATGGAGGGTTTCTTGGATGTGCGAGAGTGATTGTATTCGAGAGAGACAAGTTTGAGACCCAACTTGCTATACTCAGACCTCTTTGGCGACATGCACTGAAAAATGATCAAGAGCAACCTGCTCTGATACCACTGATCCGAATTATTTTTGGCACGAAATGAGAGTGGAGATATAATAAAGCAATGTACAGAGATATCTCAGATATCCAATAACATAACAAAAATGTATCAAAGATGCAACCATAAACACAGAGATATAGTAATACATAATTTTCTATTAATGAGCGAAATTTACAAAGACTGTAAAAATACAGAGTGAAAGACTCGCTAGAATGGTGGCATTTTATCTATGAGAAGGGATGTGTCTGCTACTCGCATTTGCAAGAAGATGATTTTACAATGAGGCTCAAAAGGCCTTTTTATCATAAAGAAAATCCAAAACCCTAACCCTGGAAGATGAAAAGCCAACAGTTTTTTGGACACCATTTTGGGTAGTTTGGTGTATCAACTTTCCAGGGGCGTAACTTTGGCATACGATCTCTGTTTGGGGCGCACGATAGCTCGTTGGAAAGGTACCGTTGAGGAGATTCATTTTGGGGGCTCAATCAGAGCCTTTGGCTATGATTGAGAAGCTATTTTTGGAAGGTTTACAGTTGGGAGTAAGTTTGTCATTGATGACAAGAACAACGATGCCAAAGATCAGCATGATCAACAACGCAGTGATAATGGAAGAGTAACATTTTAGAATTTCAGATACTGGGAGTTGAAGTCTCGAAACACTTCACCACCAAATTGATGAAATCGTGAAGTGACGAAATCACAAGATGGACGAAATCACTAAGCGGTGAAATCACGGAAGTGGACGAAATCGCGAAGCAGCGAAATCGCGAAGTGGTGAAATCGCGAGAAGATCTAGGCCGTAGGATCTGGGGTATCTACGAAGGCTCAATAGCTATCAGATATGGTGAAGCTACAAGGTGGATAAGTCCAAGAGTCATCCAACTCCCCAAAACTGTGAAGGAATCCTAACCGTCCATCGGGGACAGTCATGGACCATTGATCAAGAGGACGTGTGGCAGAAGATCGTCATGTCACTGACTGGAAAGTCAAAGGAACGGGGTTCCCTAACTTCTCGAATTCGCAATATACGAAATTGGGAAATAATCTCAACCGTTAGATCGAGGCCAAATATGGACCATTGATCAGGCACAACGAAGGCTCGTGGAGTTGCGAAGTCCCGATAAAATCTTGATCGTTGATCCAAGAGGGACGTGTGGCAGAAGATCAAAGCATGTCAAAGCTCCATCTCGGAGTTTCGCGTATCACGACTTGGAGTGACGAGAACCTCCATCACAGGAATCGCGAGATGGGAACTCACAATAAGATCTAGACTGTCAGATCACCAAGGGTTCTGGACCATTGATCTAAGCTCCATCTCGGAGCTTCGCCTATCGCGACTTGGAGTGACAAGAACCTCCATCTAAGGAACCGTGAGATGAAAATTCATGATAAGATCTGGACTGTCAATTCACCAAGAACGTGGACTGTCGATATGAGCTCCATCTCAAAGTTTCGCCTATTGCGACTTGGAGTGACGAGAACCTACATCTAAGGAACAACGAGTTGCGAGATCGCGATAAGATTTGGACCGTCGAATCTATGGAGATTTCAACCGTCAATCAAACTCGATGAAGTTTATAAACTCACGAAATATGAAGTGCCTTTTTGGCACAGCCTGTGGTCACCGTCAGTGGTCACGAGAAGGGGAGGAGTCAGTTCAGATAAGCTCCATTTCGGGGTTTCGGGGTTTTGGGGATCGTGACTTGGAGAGTCGAGATGCCTCATCTCCAGATTCATGAAATGAGAAATCGTGAAAGCGCTTTATGCATAAGCACATGGTCTCAGCCGGTGGTCACACCATCAAAGAGATGAAGAGAAGAGTACGTGTAGACAAGCTTCCTTTCGGCGTTTCAGGGATCGCAACTTGGAAAGTCAAGAAACTTCACAATGGAATTAACGAAAAGGCGAAATGTGAAATCGTGAAAAGCACGTTATGAACAAGCACTTGGTCATATAAAGGAAGGCGCCAGCATAGAAAAGCTCCATTTCGGAGTTTCGAAACTCGTGACATGCAGACTCAAGATGTCTCATCGAAGAATCTCTGAATTGCGAAAGTGCGAAACGGGTAAATAACGCGAGAACTCATCAAAGTTAATCCAACGATGGAGGTGAACATGAGCACGATCGGAGGGATAATGTTGATCCTTAAAGTGTAACTATTAGAAACCATTGATGGTTTCTACCAGAGGATGCGAAGAGACTTCTGTGTGATTTCCATAGGAGCTGAAGAGTTACATGGAATCTGCCAGTGGAATGAAGATGATTCATGGAGGAAATTGACAGTTGGATGAGGGTTGGAGCTCGTAACTGAAACAGAAAGGATGAGCTCGACTGTAACAAAGAAGACAAAGAGTCTCAACTGCCAGAGAGAAAAAGGAATCTCAGCATAACACCTAGTGATGATAGAAACAGGGGTTGAACTGTCAGAGAAGCTGAAGAGTCGCGATGATGATCACTCAGAACACTTGAGATGTGGAGGAGATTGGCGCAGTATGAGAATGTGAAGGAATGGAGAATATTGCATGCACAAGATGCACAGAAGCTGTATATACACGGACAGAGAAGAGATGCAGTTGCGATTAGAGTTGTTGTGCTTGTTGTTGTTGAAGGTGATTCATGCGTGAAGGAGGAGGGAAGTGCAGCAGCTGAATTGAACAGAAGAGGAACTATGCAGTGAATGGACATGGCGCACAGAGCATAAAAGGCAGAAGAACAGACAGCGCAAGTCAAGTGTGCAGGAAGGCAGCAAGGCAGACAGAGCAACGAAATGTAGTAGAACAATGATGAGATTGGTAAGATGTTATTGAACACTATATCACTGTAATAGGTTCCAGTATTTCATATTCATAATCCAAGGTGGTAGGGAGGTGCTAGGGAGGTGCTAGGGAGGACTGTTGTCCTCAGAGGTTCAAGTGGGTGCTTGAACACAGGGAGTTGTAGCTTCCTTCTAGTCGTCGCTAGAGAAACCAGGGAGTTGGTGCTTCCTTCTAGTTGGTGCTAGAGAAACCAGGGAGTTGGTGCTTCCTTCTAGTGGGTGCTAGAAAAAAACAGAGAGTTGGTGCTCTCAGCAAGTTGCAGCTTGCAAAATAGAGGTTGTAGCCTCACAATGAGTTGGTGCTCATATGTATGATAATGTAAAGAATGCAAATGATACTTATCATATAAAGAAGAAGAGGTTTTTACCCTGTATGGGTTTCCTTGGGAAATCTTTTTGTTTCTCATATATGTGACTGATGTTGAATGTGCCATTGTTTACTTCCCTGCATTATTGTGATCATCATTGAGTGCCTTATAAATATTTTAAAAGAAGCATAATTGTTTAAGCTCGGTGACAACTGATTCACCCCCCCTCTCATTTGTCCAACAATTGGTATTAGAGCTAGCCCCTTTTATCTAAGGGTAGATCCTAGAGCTTAAACATGTCAAGCCATGAAGGAAATTCAACCAATAAGGCCCCTCTGTTCAATGGAACAAACTTTGCCTTCTGGAAAGTTAGAAT
>ML776705.1:544047-559603 GCA_009831015.1 Picea engelmannii | reverse complement strand
GGAGATGGTTCAAAGACCTGAAGGTAAAAACGTCATTGGCTCCAAATGGATCTTTAAGAATAAGTTGAATGAGAAAGGACAAGTTATCAGGAACAAAGCAAGGTTAGTCTGTAAAGGCTATGCTCAGATAGAAGGACTGGATTGTGGTGAAACATTTGCACTTGTAGCAAGATTAAAAGCTATCAGAATGTTTCTTGCCTATGCTTGTCATAAAAGGTTTAAAGTCTAGCAAATGGATGTCAAGTCAGCCTTTCTAAATGGAGATTTAAGTGAAGAAGTCTATATGGAACAACTAGAGGGTTTCAAACTGTCTAATAACCCTGACTTAGTATGCAAGCTGAAGAAAGATTTATATGGTTTAAAACAAGCCCCTCGAGCCTAGTATCACAGACTGGATAAGTATCTCAAAGACAAAGGGTTCAAGAGAGGAACAACTGACAACAATCTGTATATTAAAACAGAGGATAATAATTTGCTCATCATACTGGTCTATGTAGATGACATCATATTTGGATGTAATAAGGATGCATTGGTACAATGGTTTGCTTCTGCCATGGAGTTTAAATTTGAAATGTCTATGATAGGAGAACTGTCATTTTTTCTTGGTCTGCAAATTACTCAGAGGCCCGAAGGGATGTTCATTTCTCAAGAAAAATATCTAAGAGAAATGTTGAAAATGTTTCAAATGGAAGATTCTAAACCTGTGGGTACACCTATGGTAATTGGATGTAAATTAAGAAAGGATGATGATTCACCTGATGTTGATCAAAGCTCATATCGATCAATGATAGGAAGACTGATGTACATCACATCATCTCGCCCAGACATAATGCATGTTGTAGGAATGGTAGGACGATATTAGTATGCACCTAAATAGAGTCATTTACAAGCTGTCAAAAGAATATTCAGGGATTTGAAAGAAACAATGACTTATGGTCTGTGGTATCCCAGAAATCAAAATCTTCAGTTGACTGCTTATTCAGATGTAGATTGGGCAAATTGTGTTGATGAGAGAAAAAGCACCAATGGAGGAGCATTCTTCCTAGGTGACTCCCTAGTAGCTTGGCTTAGTAAAAAGGAAGGTTCCATTTCTTTATCAACCACAGAGGCAAAGTACATTGATGTTTCTACCTGTTGCACTCAGGTATTATGGATGATTCAGACACTTGCATACTTGGAGGTAAAATACATTGCAGCGATCCCAATTCATTGTGATAACACTAGTGCCATCAGTGTGTCTAAAAATCCTATATTCCACTCCAAGACCAAGAATATTCCCATAAAATATCATTTTCTGAGAGAGCAAGTCTCCAATCAGATTGTTCAGGTCCATTACATTCCAACCACAGAACAAATTGCAAACATTTTAACTAAACCTCTACCCAAGACACCATTTGAATATCTCAGACAGAAGCTGGGTGTTATCCCGTCTCACATGTAAGAGAGTCCATCCTGTTAGGGGGAGTCCTGTATTGGTTGCATATCTGATACCTCCTAAAATTAATGCAACAGCTCAAGGGGAGCGTGTTTTCTTTGACATTGATGTCAAAGGGGGAGAAAAGAAGTTGTCCGGATCGGATGCTATAGTTGGAGGTCCAAACAGATTAGCGCAGTCGTTCAGGTTTTCCATCAATGCCAAAGGGGGAGATTGTTGGAAGGTTTACAGTTGGGAGTAAGCTTGTCATTGATGGCAAGAATAGTGATGGCAAAGATCAGCATGATCAGCAACGCAGTGATAATGGAAGAGTAACATTTTAGAATTTTGGATACCGGGAGTTGAAGTGTCGAAACACTTCACCACCGAAGTGGCGAAATCACGAAGTGATGAAATCGCAAGATGGACGAATTCTCGAAGCGGCGAAATCGCGAAGGTGGAGGAAATTGCGAAGCAGCGAAATTGCAAGAAGATCTGGGCCATAGGATCTGGGGTATCTACGAAGGCTCAATACCCGTTAGATATGGTGAAGCTGCAAGGCGGATAAGTCCAAGAGTCATCCAACTCCCCAAAACTGTGAAGGAATCCTGGTCGTCCATCGGGGGCAGTCGTGGACCGTTGATCAAGAGGATGCGTGGCGGAAGATCGTCATGTCGCTGACTGGAAAGTCAAAGGAACGGGGTTCCCTAACTTCTCGAATTCGCGATATGCGAAATCACGAAATAATCTCAACTGTTAGATCGAGGCCAAATATGGACCGTTGATCAGGCACAACGAAGGCTCGTGGAGTTGCGAAGTCCTAATAAAATCTTGACCATTGATCCAAGAGGGACGTGTGGCAGAAGATCAAAGCATATCAAAGCTCCATCTCGGAGTTTCACGTATCACGACTTGGAGTGACGAGAACCTCCATCACAGGAATCGCAAGATGCAAACTCACGATAAGATCTGGACCGTCAGATCACCAAGGGTTCTGGACCGTTGATCTAAGCTCCATCTCGGAGCTTCGCCTATCACGACTTGGAGTGACAAGAACCTCCATCTAAGGAATCACGAGATGCGAATTCACGATAAGATCTGGACAATCAATTCACCAAGAACGTGGATTGTCGATCTGAGCTCCATCTCGAAGTTTCTCCTATCGCGACTTGGAGTGACGAGAACCTCCATCTAAGGAACAGCGAGATGCGAGATCGCGATAAGATTTGGATCATCGGATCTATGGAGATTTCAATCGTCGATCAGACTCGATGAAGTTTATAAACTCGTGAAATATGAAGCACCTTTTTGGCACAACCTGTGTTCACCACCTGTGGTCACCACTTGTGGTCACCACCTGTGGTCACCACCGGTGGTCACGAGAAGGGAAGGAGTCAGTTCAGATAAGCTCCATTTCGAGGTTTCGGGGATCGCGACTTGGAGAGTCGAGATGCCTCATCTCTAGATTCACGAAATGCAAAATCGCAAAAGCACTTTATGCATAAGCGCGTGGTCTCAGCCGACGGTCACACCATCGAAGAGCTGAAGAGAAGAGTACGTGCAGACAAGCTTCCTTTCGGCGTTTCGGGGATCGCGACTTGGAAAGTTGAGAAACTTCACAACGGAATTAACGAAAAGGCGAAATGCGAAATCATGAAAAGCATGTTATGAACAAGCGCTTGGTCATAGCCATGGTCATATAAAGGAAGGAGCCAACGCAGAAAAGCTTTGTTTCGGAGTTTCGGAACTCATGACATGGAGACTCAAGATGTCTCATCGCAGAATCTTTGAATTGTGAAAGTGTGAAACGGGTAAATAACGCAAGAACTCATCAGAGTTAATCCAACGATGGAGGTGAACATGAGCACGATCGGAGGGCTAATGTTGATCCTCACAGTGTAACTGTTAGAAACCATTGATGGTTTCTACCAGAGGATGCAAAGAGACTTCTGTGTGATTTCCATAGGAGCTGAAGAGTTACATGGAATCTACCAATGGAATGAAGACGATTCGTGGAGGAAATTGACAGTTGGATGAGGGTTGGAGCTTGTAACTAAAACAGAAAGGATGAGCTCGACTGTAACAGAGAAGACGAAGAGTCTCAACTGCCAAAGAGAAAAAGGAATCTCGGCATAACACCTAGTGATGATAGACACAGGGGTTGAACTACCAGAGAAGCTGAAGAGTTGCGATGATGATCACTCAGAGCACTTGAGATGTGGAGGAGATTGGCGTGGTATGAGCATGCAGAGGAATGGCAAATATTGCATGCACAAGATGCACAGAAGCTATATATACACGGACAGAGAAGAGATGTGGTTGTGGTTGGAGTTGTTGTGCTTGTTGTTGTTGAAGGTGATTCATGCATGAAGGAGGAGGGAAGTGCAGCAGTTGAATTGAACAGAAGAGGAACTGTGCAGTGAATGGACATGGCGCACAGAGCATAAAAGGCAGAAGAACATACAACGCAAGTCAGGTGTGCAGGAAGGCAGTGAGGCAGACAGAGAAACGAAATGCAGTAGAACAGTGATGAGACTAGTAAGTTATTATTGAACACTATATCACTGTAATAGGTTTCAGTATTTCATATTCATAATCCAGGGTGGTAGGGAGGTGTTAGGGAGGATTGTTGTCCTCAAAGGTCCAAGTGGGTGCTTGAACACAGGGAGTTGTAGCTTCCTTCTAGTCAGTGCTAGAGAAACCAGGGAGTTGGTGCTTCCTTCTAATTGCTGCTAGAGAAACCAGGGAGTTGGTGCTTCCTTCTAGTGGGTGCTAGAGAAAAATAGAGAGTTGGTGCTCGCAGCAAGTTGCAACTTGCAAAACAGAGGTTGTAGCCTCACAATGAGTTGGTTCTGATATGTATGATAATGTAAAGAATGTAAATGATACTTATCATATAAAGAAGAAGAGGTTTTTACCCTGTATGGGTTTCCTTGGGAAATATCTGTCTCTGTGTTTCTCATATATGTGATTGATGTTGAATGTGCCATTGTTTACTTCCCTGCATTATTGTGATCATCATTGAGTGCCTTATAAATATTTTAAAAGAAGCATAATTGTTTAAGCTCGGTGACAACTGATTCACCCCCCCTCTCAGTTGTCCAACAGCGATATCCCCAAAAAACTTTATTTAGGCCCTCAAAATGGCCCCGGAAGTTAAAAACTGCTAATAATAGTAAATTACAAAAATTGCTAGAAAATTGTTTTGAGGGAGTTGGAAATCGTGGGTGGCCACCAATAGCCACTTGGATCAATCCTCTCTCCTTAGGAAGCAATGGTCTCCATTGCGTTGAGTGTCCGGGGGCGAGGGAAAAGCATTTGCTCAATCTGCATCTAGATGAGTTGTTTGCCTTGTTGGAGAAGTTGCGTTGCTTAGCTTGTTGAAGGTTGTCACGAACCTGTGGCTGGAAGGGTTGGACCTTTTTAACCAATCTGGCTACATGAGATGCCTGTGTGCAGATGAAATATTTACACTTTGTTGCAATCTTGTCGACCTGCTTCTGTTGGATAGAAGGTGTTTAGGCTGAGGCTCCAGTGGTGTTCTTGTGTTCACACTTTGAACACACTGTGAAGAAGTTGAATTTTGCAGTATGAGATACTACCTTGTGGCATTGTTTAGGTGGGACAATAGTCGAAATTACCTATGGTATCTTGTAGAGATGACCCCCTAGAGTAATAATGACACTACGTGGTGGAGATTCATAAATAGCATGGCGCTTCCACATATATGGTTGGACCAAGAGAACATCGCAGACATCCAGAGGGGAAACATCACATGATACCTCGTCCTTGAAGGGATGTATGTTGTATGACAATCGACACTGTTGGCTGAAATGAAGATCTCATCCCTGGCAAAGCCACCTGATGTTGTATGGTTGTGGGTTTGGTGTTGTCAACAATCTCAATTGTTTGAAAACCTCTGTTGAGATGAGGTTCTTTTGGCTTCCACTATCAACAATAAAATGCAGTAGGGTCCCTTTCACCCACATATGTGAATGAAAAAGGCATTCCCCCTCTTCATAATCTGTTGGTTCTTCTGGTTGAATTGTTGTGGTTGCGACAATAGCAGTGGGGTCTTCGTCGATGATCTGTCTTCTATCATTATTTTTTGAATCAAATTTTGAATCAGGTTTTGGCTCCTTGTCTTTTATCTCAGCCACCGATGACTGTTTGAGTGAAATTCATCGGTGTTGTGCCAGGGGCTTTTGTGGAAATCATGCCATTTTCCAGTGTCATTCTTCGTCTTTCTATGACCCTTCTTTTCCTGTGGCTTGGACTAGTTTTCAGGATGTTGTTTGTTAGGGATGTATTTATCATACTTTGGTTGTTACAGATTTGCAGACTCAAACTCACGTTTGTTCTGGTGCTTAAAATTCTGCTCGATTTTAACAACATAATGATAAGCAAAACCGAGTGATGAGATTTCCAAAAAATCTATTTCAGTTTGGATGTATCTGTGTAGAGCCCCACGGTATTTCAGAACCAAATGTCATTCAGAGTCTTTGATACCCAACTTGGTGCGCAAGGTATGGAAGGTATTGGTGAACTCCGTAACTGCTTGGCCCCTTTCTTGTTGCAGTGTGTTCTATTTCATGTATTGGTCCTCATAGTTGCCAACAGCGTAATATTGTTCCTTTACCACATCCACAAAAAAATCTCAAGTGGGCCAGGCCCCATATATTTCAGGCTCCTCTATGGAACTTTTCTCCCAGTAAGTTTCCCACCAATGTTTGGCATGGGGGAGAGACTTAAAGAGTGTGAAGGTGATCTTTTCCCTGTCGGAGAAATTATGAACAAAGAAATAACCTTCTAGAAGATTTAACCATTTTTCTAAGGCATCTGCATCTATTTGTCTTTCAAATATGGGAATATCAAAATTAACTTGTACCTTGAAAGGAGAGGTACTTCCAAAGTGGTCACTTGATGAATACATGTTCGTTATTATCGGCGGGCATTAAAGGATGTGGACAAAATTCTCCATCATTTCGTCCATAGTCTGTCGCGTGAGAGCTTGCTTAAGCAACAGATTAATAGAATCATTTGCTCTGTCGTTTTTCTTTTCTTCCAGCATGGAGGGTTTATTGGATGTGCAAAATCAATTGTCTTCAAGAGAGAAAATTTCAAGACCCGACTTGCTATACTCAGACCTCGTTGGCGACATGCACCGAAAAACGATCAAGAGCAACCTGCTTTAATACCACTGATCCGGATTATTTTCGGCACAAAATGAGAGCGGAGATATAATAAAGCAATGTACAAAGATATCTCGGATATTCAATAATATAACAGAAATGTATCAGAGATGCAACCATAAACATAGAGATACAGTAATATACAATTTTCTATTAATGAGTGAAAATATACAAAGACTATAAAAATACAGAGTGAAAGACTCGCTAGAATGGTGGCAGCTTATCTCTTAGAAGAGATGTGTCTACTACTTGCATTTGCAAGAAGATGATTTTACAATGAGACTCCAAAGGCCTTTTTATCATAAAGAAAATCCAAAACCCTAACCCCGGAAGATAAAAAGCCAACAGTTTTGTGGGCCCCATTTTGGCTAGTTTGGTGTATCAACTTCCCGAGGACGTAACTTTGGCATACGATCTTCATTTGGGGCACACGATAGCTCGTTGAAAAGGTATTGCTGAGGAGATTCATTTTGGGGGATCAATGAGAGATTTTGGCCATTCTTGAGAAGATTTATCCCAAAAAAACCTTTATTTAGGCCCTCAAAAATGGCCCCGAAAGTTAAAAACTGCTAAAAATAGTAAATTAACAAAATTGCCAGAAAATTATTTTGAGCCAGTTGGAAAAGATGGGTAGTCACTGATATCCACCTGGATCAATCCTCCCTCCTTAGGAAGAAATGTTCTACATTGCTTTGAGTTCCCGAGGGAGAGGGAAAAGCGTTTGCTCAATCTGCATCTTGATGAGTTGCTTGCCTTGTTGGAGAAGTTGCATTGCTTAGCTTGTTGAAGGTTGTCACGAACCTGTGGCTGGAAGGGCTAGACCTTTTTAACCAATCTGGCTACATGAGATGCATGTGTGTAGAAGGAATCTTTACAATTTCTTGCAATCTTTTCGACCTGCTTCTGTTGGATAGAAGGTGCTTGGACTGAGGCTGCAGTGGTTTTTTTCTGTTTACACTTTGAATAGATCGTGAAGAAGTTGAATTTTGTAGTATGAGATACTACCTTGCGACATTGTTTAGGTGGGACAATAGTCGGAATTACCTCTGGTATCCTGTAGAGATGACCCCCCAAAGTAACAATGACACTTCCAAAGTGGCCGCTTGATGAAGACGCACCTATTGTTATCGGCAGACATTGAAGGATGTGGGAAAAATTCTCCATCGTTTCGTCCCTCTGTCGCGTGAGAGCTTGCTCAAGCAATAGATTAATAGAATCATCTGCTCTATCATTTTTCTTTTATTCCGCCATGGAGGGTTTCTTGGACGCGCGAGAGCGATCGTCTTCAAGAGAGACAAGCTCGAGACCCAACTTGCTATACTCGGACCTCGTCAACGACATGCACTGAAAAACGATCAAGAGCAGCCTGCTCTGATACCACTGATCCAGATTATTTTCGGCATGAAATGAGAGCGGAGATATAATAAAGAAATGTACAAAGATATCTCGGATATCCAATAATATAACATAAATGTATCAGAGATGCAACCATAAACACAAAGATACAATAATACACAATTTTCTATTAATGAGCGAAAATGTACAAAGACTGTAAAAATACAGAGTGAAAGACTCGCTAGAATGATGACAGCTTATCTCTGAGAAGAGATGTGTCTGCTACTTGCATTTGCAAGAAGATAATTTTACAATGAGACTTCAAAGGCCTTTTTATCATAAAGAAAATCCAAAAACCTAACCCCAGAAAATGAAAAACCAACAATTTTGTGGACCTCGTTTTGGGTAGTTTGGTGTATCAACTTCTCGAAGTCGTAACTTTGGCATACGATCTTCATTTGGGGTGCACAATAGCTTGTTGGAAAGGTATCACCAAGGAGATTCATTTTGGGGGCTCAATCAGAGACTTTGGCCATCTTTGAGAATCTTGATCATGAAAAACCTCTATTTAGGCCCTCAAAATGGCCCTGGAAGTTAAAAACTTCTAAAAATAGTAAATTGCCAAAATTGCCAGAAATGTTTTTTGAGCCAGTTGGAAAAGGTGGGTGGCCACTGATATCCACTTGGATCAAGTTGTGCACAACATAAATTGATCTCCTCTAGGACATGCTTTTTGTTTTTCTTGTTTCTTGTTCCGGGAAGGTCACAGGTAATATCTCTGATAAGGAGCCATAATGACAGTCGCAGGAGGCAGACATGGAGGGAAAGACCTTCCAACATGATATCAAGAAGAGACATTGTCAGACATGTTGCTCAGAGACAAGAAGTCTCTAGGAGCAATGTACTTCCCAGGATGGGACCATGCCAAATAACAAAGACAGTTCCAATGATCATGGATACATCGAATCAAGATCGATTGTAGCACAACTATGGTAGATCCAGTAGAGGAGGAAAACACATTATGAGACTCAGAGGGAGTAGGTGTAGCAGTCCCAATACATGATTCGAGCCACAATATGTTGAGGAAGCAGGCATGGCAACAGTTCCTGTGTCTGTAGAGGCACTCCCAGAGAGGGAGGCGATACTACATCTAGAGGGAGCAAAGATTGAGTTACCTCTAGAGAATGAGGAAGAGCTACCTTCAGTGTCAAAGGGAGCAGAGACAAAGGAGGAGCCACCTCCAGCTCCAGAGGGAGTGTTGATGTTTTTCAGCTTTCGAGACATTGGTTTCATGAGGGAACCTTAATATATCAAGTGTGTTCCAAGATGAATTAGCATGATCCACATTTACCTATGTTTATATGGGAAAAGGCATCCATGACTGCAGTGTATGTTCATAACATAAGTCCTCATAAGACTTTGAGGAAAATGACGTTGAGGAGGCCTTCACTGGAGTGAAGCCTGAGGTTGGACACTTTAGGATATATGGGTATCTAGTATACATTCATGTACCAAGGAGAAAAGTATCAAGCTAGACCCTTTAGGAAAAAAGGGTACATTTGTGGGGTACAATGAGTCTTCAAAGGCATATTGAATCTACATCCTTGGTCAGAGATAGATTGAGGTGAGAAGAGATGTTACCTTTGAGGAGGAGCTATCCCTTAAGAGATCTAGAGGATCTCGCATAGAGATTGATCAAATTGATCCAATTGATCTCGTTGATCATGTAGCTCCAGATGATGGTCCCAAAGATATTGCAGTAGGTCGGAAGAGACCTACATGGGCTCGTTAGACTCTCCATGAGGCAGAAGGATATGCAGCTCCTTGTGGTACCTTCCGAGTGAGTAAGAGACCTCATAGATATTCATGCTATGTCGCAGCTATGAGTCACATCATTCATTTTAAGCCTTCATGTTATGAGGAGGCAACTAGTCATCCAGTATGGAGAGAAGTCATGATGGAGGAGTATCAATCCATCATGAAGAATAATGTGTGGGATATTGTTCTGAGACCTGATGGGAAGTCATTAGTGACTTTCAAAGGGATCTACAAGATCAAACACACAGTTGACGGGAGCATCGAGACACACAAAATGAGATTTGTTGCTAGAGGATTCTCTTAGGTGGAGGGAATAGATTATGAGGAGACATTTGCTCCTGTTGGTCGAGACATTTGTAGCATCCATGGGTTGGAGAGTACATCAGATGGATGTAAATACAACCTTTGTCAATGGAGAGATTGAGGAAGAAGTATACATCAAGCAGCCAAATAATTTCGTGATACATGAGAAGGAGTCTCATGTGTGCAGGTTGAAGAAGGCCTTGTATGGACTCAAGCAGACACCTCAAGCTTGGTATGTGAGGATTGATGGACACCTGATGATTTTTGGGCTTCAACAAAAGTGTTGTCAATCCTAGCATGTACTACAATACTGTTAATGGTGAGTCCCTGATTTTTGTCCTCTACATTGATGATTTATTCCTCATCGGTACAGAGAGCCTTATTGTGAATGCAAGTATGTGTTGGCCTCTAAGTTTGAGATGAAGGACCTTGGTATGATGCACTACTTCTTGGGACTAGAGGTGTGGCAAAGAAGTGATGAGATCTTCTTGAGTCAAGGGAAGTACATAGTTGAGATATTGAATAAGTTTGGGATGTTGAACTTGAAGCCCATGGCTACACCAATGGTGACAAATCTGAAGAAACTAAGTGTGTCTTCTTCTGATTCTGACGAAATTGATCTGACTCTGTATAGACAACTGATTGGATCATTTATGTATTTGGTTAACACCAGACCAAATATTTTCTATGCAGAGAATTCACTTAGCCAGTTTATGAGTCAATTGAGATAGACACATTGGATTGTTTCGAAGCATGTGTTGAGATGTCTGTGAGGCATAGTTGGACATGGTCTAAGATATACTTCCAATATTGATATGATATGGTAGGAATATATTGACTCTGATTGGGCAGGGAGCGTAGTGGACAAAAAAAGAACCTTCGGGTGTTGCTTCACTTTGGGATCTTCCATGGTTTCTTGGTGTAGCAGGAAACATACTTATGTGTCTTTGAGCACAGCAAAAGTAGAGTACATTGCATTAAGTATGTCAGTTTGTGAAGTAGTGTGGCTTCATAAGCTCCTTGCATATTTATTTGAACATGTGCTGGATTCCACCATTATTCATTATGGTAACCAAAGTTGTGTGAAGATCTTAGAGAATCCAATGTTTCATGACAAATCAAACCACATTGAGATCAAGTACCATTACATCCGAGACATGGTGCAGAGGAAGGAATTATTGATGCAGTACCTTCCTACAGATGATCAAGTTGTTGATGTTTCTTACCAAACCAGGACGATGTTCAAGTACCTTCGTGACAGACTTGGCGCAGCAGAGAATGCCTCCCTTGCTGAGAGGGAGTGTTGATGTTTGCAGCTTCATGAGACATTCTCCAGATCATACTCCTCTGTGATTGAGTTGAGTTTATTTGTGATGACATTTATCTGAGAAGGGATAAGTGTGTTTGGGATTATATCCCAACGTCCCTTGTGGAGAGCACATGAGGACACGTCCCATGATGAGAACACACGAGGACATGTCAAGGGATTTGACCTTGACGTCACACACTATGGGGAATTGACCCTAGTGTTTTTGAAGGGAGTAGCCTCTAGAAGTCCACATGGGAGTGTCATATGTGACATACATTCTCCAGATCATATTCCTCTATGAATTGAGTTGAGTTGATCTGTGAGGTCACTTATCTGAGAAGGGATAAGTGGGTTTGGGATTATATCCCAATGTCCCTTGTGGAGAGCACATGAGGACATGTCAAGGGAGTTGACCTTGACGTCACACTATGGGGAGTTGACCCTAAGTGTTCCTAGAGGGAGTAGCCTCTAGAAGTCCACATGGGAGTTCCGTGTGTGACAAACCTTTTGCTACTATGGTGGTTGTGTACCACTGGTGGAGACTGTGTGTCTCTGGACAGTAGTTGTGTACTACTATGGAAAGATACCTCCCTAGCTAAGAGGGAGTGTTGATGTTTCAACATCAGGTGGACCTTCTCCTAGATTGGGCTGGAGTCCAAGGGAGATAGGATACATTTATCATAAAGGTGCACTTGTGGTAAATGGGCCCAGACGTAGTCCTTCCTTGATCATGACAAGGAATAATATGGACTCGAGGTTCTTCAAGTGCTTTCCACGTGTCAGATAGCATAGGGCTGAGATTCACTCATAGGTGTGTACCTGTGGTGAAAGATCCTAGTGTGGTCTTTGTCCTAGTCATGGTGATTTGACAAGTAATGATAAAGACTCAAGATGCTATATGCTATTACATGCGGACCCAGAGTGAGCTTGATCTTAGAGAGAGTTAATTGGCTCAGAGGGAGAGACACAGAAGGAGTTTCTCCTCGATTCAGGTGGGAGAGAGACGTCTCCCAAGAATGACAGACAAGTGTCATGAGTCTAGGGTGAAGTTTGTATACTTCAAAGACAAGCTTGGCATGATGCAGAATGTCTCCCTCATTGAGAGGGAGTGTTGATGTTTGGACAACATTGGGAAACAATTCTCTTATATATGGAACACTCATCATTGTAATAATATATCTATCATATCTCATATGAAGAAAAACAACAGTCTAGAGGCTAGAGACATGCCCCCCAAGCTTTGTTCTCTTCGCCAACTCTTATTTTGCACCCAAAACGACTCTTGACTACTAATAGGAATAGGTTCACCAGAGAGGGAGGAAGAAAGAAGATCAACTGACATAGGTGGATGAAAGGAAGGTTTAGGTACGAGATCTAGTGGAAGACTCGACTTAATATGAGGGGGTTTTGTTTCATTTTTTAACGAGCTTGACACAAGAAAAGAATTATGCTCGTAGTCATCTGTTTCATTTTTTAACGTGATTGACACAAGAAAAGAACTATGCTCGTAAACCTTGACCATGGCTTCCAAGAGGTCTTCATCAGGCAAAAGAATAATGCTCTGGAAGGAATACATGTCAAGAGACTCATTCTGATCAATAGGGGGAGAACAGGCTCCAATGTCCCTAGTGAGGGAGTTACCATGTCAACTATCGGATCTAAGTCCAAAGAAGGAAATCATATAGAGAGTGACTCCTTCTCATTCAAATTTGAACACATGGGACATGATGTCACATAATTAACTTGTGGTGGGTGGGATACCATTTTCATACAAGGAACATTCAAGGGAGTCAGATGTTTGGTAGTCAGATCAGGACCAACGAACAAAAGCTGGTCAATGGTCACAATGTTTCCATTATGAGGGAAATGTATCACTCGAAAGAGTGTGGACATGATAAATTTCATAGTGTAAACATAGTCTCGCCCAAGGAGAAAATTAAAGTCCAAGGGATCGTGGACTATCATAACATCAATACATACAATTTTCCCTCTTAATGTGATGGACAACTGAGGAATGATCCCTAAAGGTTTGCTAGATCTTCTATTAAAATACCACAGATGATGGGTCACCGACATAAGCTAAGGAGAACCCATAGCTTGCCAAGTAGTTGAGGATATAATGCTAACATAAGCACCTTCGTCAACAATAGTGCTATGTATTGTGCTCTTATCGCAAACCCACACGATAATTTGGAAAGGAAGGCGAGGCTCCGTCAGACTACTCCAATCAAAGGAAATGACCTTAGTAGTTGGAGGGGGTTCTGTTGAAATAGGTAAAATGCCCCCTTGTTTGGAGGAGTCTGAAGTGACAAGAAAGACCTAAGTGGTATCCACTTCACTCTCCAAGGGAAGAGTGGGAGCGATCGAGGATTATATTGGACCGACCACTTTATTAACTTCACTCTCCAAGGGGAGAGCGATATCGACCGAGGATGGAATCGGACCAACCACTTCATCAACCAATGTTTCATTGGAAGAAGGTTCATGGGAAGCAACTGGAGGTTGTTGCTGGGAAATAACAATGTGTTCCAATAATTTCAAAGCTAAATCCATACAAGGGAAAAGGTAAGTGTGATGCATTTCTCTGCATAACCAACAAGGAATCTTGACTTGACCCTTTTTTCCCCCAACTTGATGATTACTGGTCGATGGGTTTTCACCAGCATGACTTGCAATGGTTGGCGACATTGGTTGTTGAGAACCCTGAGTGTTAGTGTCAGAAGTCACTCCTGGATTTCTTGCAGGAGCAGAGCCCAACGCCCATCAGTTTTATGTCACGATTTGTTTAATGGGGTGATCAGATGGGTGAAGACTCAAGATAACATAGCTTTAACTCGAGAAACTGGGCCTGGTATGTAGAAAGCAAGGGAGGTCTTGATCCAACTTCTGTCAGTAAGTTGATTAAAGGGCGGTAGATGGAAGACTTGTGAGAAGGTTGAGCAAGATTGCCTCGGGCAACGAGCCTTCGGAAGCTTGAAGAAGAAAAACTCAGAAGCCAAGATCCTCTTGGTCCAGAGTTTCAGAGGGCTGAGGGGTGACTCGACTAAATCCTTCAATTCCAAGTCGTTTCAGTGCTGAGAACATCACAAGAACCGATTAGAAACAATGTGACTATTACAGTGATCCAACCTACATCATCCTATAATAGCCGCAACTCGACTGGATCCTCCAATTCCGAGTTGTTCTAACACAGTAAACAAAGAAATGGAAGGGAAGCTGACATCCATAAAGTAAGAAATCTCAAATGCCTTCTACATTAACCAGAGCGACCAGCGCTTCATCAAACTTTACAATCGGGAGCTTTGCTCGACCATCAATAGATACAAAAATGGCGAAAACGCCTACATATACTCGAAAAACAACAACAGCAACAAAATCGAGACGTTGCATTAAAAACTTTGTGTCAGCATGGCTTCTGACAATCTGCACCTGCAGTCTCTAAATGATCGTGCACCTATGGCAGACGCAGCTGAACTTCTGATAGCTCCGTAGGCGAATCGACGTGCTCTTAATTCATCGTCGGACTTTCCCATTATGGCGGAGATGATGTCTAACCAACACCAACTACCTTAATAACTGCTTCATTGGGATTGAGAATGGCCCAGCCAACTCGGCACCTTTGGGACGTGGAAGACTCCTTGCACTGCCACCTAGGTGAGCTGAACGGCCTGATGAATATGCGTGGAGGCTAGCGCGAAGGATGGGGCGTATAATGGGAGTGGTGGTATCAAAACCATGAGGGTGAGATAAGAAGTGATGAGGTGTGAGAGAGGTGACAGGGGAAGACACATGGCGGAAGGCAATAAGCGGAGGGGGTAGGAGATGAGATGAGGGGAGGGACCACATGGACCAGAAAAGGGGAGACGGTCGGAGGTCGACGAATGAGAAAGAGCTAAAGGGAGTGAGCCTCATCGCACGGCCCAGAGCAGAACAGATGACAAGGGGAAGGATGGTACAAAAGATGACACGACAGGAAAAGGGGCCCACGTTGGTTAAACGCAGAAAGTCAGAGAATGTTCGGGTTGCCTATGCGTCGTTGATCCGGGCGCTCCAATCGCAGCCGTCGGAGAGATGCGCCCTTGATTCCAGACCCCCCCCCCCTCCGCTTAAAGGTAGAAAGGCGAGGGGGGGTCCGGAATCACCTTCTTGATTCGGGCGCTCCGATCGCAGCCGTTGAAGAGGTGC